>LPNX010033810.1:117500-147559 GCA_001517045.1 Pseudotsuga menziesii
AAAATTATATGGTGCACTAGACGAGATCAAGCTCTACGATATTATATTTATAAATCAAGGATTTCATTAATTTTTTCCCGTAAAGTGTTGCACCTGCACATAAGGTTTTAATTTCAATATTTTTTTACTTCAATAATTAATAATAATAAAATAATTCATGAAAAATTCCGAATAAATAGTGTTGCACTAGGCCCATATGTCCTTTATATGTTTGCAAGATTTTATCCCAAATGGACATCATTTACCTCATATATTATTGCACCCACACAAACATATATGTTAAGATGTGCTGAAAATTTGAAAACCCACTTTCATGGAAACTAATTTTATAATCATTTGCACACATTTTCTCTGCATAAATGCTATATATTATGAAAGCTGATTCAATTTCCTATCTTTTCTATATTTACTTCATCTTCAAATAAGTTAGGGAAGTACCCGTAATTGCCACCTAAAGTCAGAGTTTTCCATTTATTCTAGTATTATGTGGCATCTAAAGTGTCTTTAAAGGAGTCCATGATTGTGCATCAGCCCCTAATAGTTGTAAAATCATTAGAGTTAAACTAATAGTTGTACCTAATAGTTATCTAATATAATTTTGATTAAAGTTGAAGTTAAGTTAATAGTTCTAGAATCATTAGAGTTAAGCTAATAGTCTTATCTAATAGTTATCCAATATAACTCTCATTAGAGTTGAAGTTAATCTAATAGTTCTAGAATCATTGGAGTTAAACTAATAGTTATATCTGATAATGGAATAGTTGAAGATATTTTTTAATTTTTAGAACTAATTGTACTTATCACATGTTAATTAATATATTTGTTTATTTTGTTTGAAATTATTAATTATTATTTTTGGAAAATGCCCATAAAATCAATCGAGACAGTACACTTGTCTCATTTTCATTTAATCTTGGATGGCGCTCATAGAATCAATCTGGATAGTACACTTGTCTAATTCTTTTCGGTAGATAAAAACACATAGATGATAGTCCACCCCAAAATTCTAACATATATTGAACGTAATTAATATACTAAGTAACTATATATATTAATAATGATTTAATGTTATTATATAATATGTTTAATTTAACTATATAACATATTAACATATCTAATGATTATATAATATATTCATTATGAAAAAATTGCATATTCACAAGGCCCTTAACATATCTAATGGTTATATAATAAATTCATTATGAACAAATTGCATATTCACAAGGCCCTTAGTGTAGGCAAAGATTGCTCCAAGGGTAAAAAATGATTGTGCTCTTTTATATCATAAGAGGCTTAGGGAGTGTGTATCATATGTTTAATTTAACTATATAATATATTAATATATTTAATGGTTATATAGTATACTCATATATTTATTATGAAACAAAATGCCTATTCACAAGGCCTTAATGTTGGTAAAGATTGCTCCAAGGGTTAAAAGTGATTGTGCTTTTGTATATCATAAGAAGCTTAGAGAGTGTCTCTAATTTAAATTATTTAAGGAAAATTGTAGTATCTCACAAGGTAATTTTTAGTGGTGAAATTTTGCCAATTAGCTATTTTTGGGATTTTTTTCAAAACATAAATTCGCTATTTGGTGCCTAATATTGCCTATATTTACATAAAATGTGTTTTTTATCATAATATTCACCAAACTTTATACATTTCAGTGTTAATTTTATGTTTTATATTTAATATTCGCCTACCTATCTATAAACATGTTTTTTCAATCCAGAACAATCACCTAGAATATTATACTTAAGTATAATATTAGAATCCTTAAAAAATACTCCATCAAACATATAGATGATCAAGATTCAAGAAATAATTATGGATGCTAATAAGGTAGAAAATTAGTAATGCCTACTCTTTCTATGTCTAGATTTTAAGTACTTAGTCCATAGGGGAAATCAAGGTAGTTTCCTATAGGATAATGTAATATCCTTCAAGTCAAGAGTATCCAGATTCAATTTTTAATTTTGTTAATTTGTATGGACCTTTTTTCTCTTTAGAGAAGGTTTTTGGTATTTCTCTTTTGGAAACATTAACTTAAGGAAGGATGAACATGGAAATAATTTTAATTCCATAATGAGACAGGGCGAGGTATTAGAGGAAGCTAGAAGGACATACAGAGTGGTTGAATGCCCACATTAGAAGATAGATACTTTCTGTAGCATAAACCCCTTGATTTTGAAACATACCTCAAGAAATAATAGGGTAGGGAATGTTGAATTTTTGTACAATAGATAGCATCAAAACATGGATATGAGGAAGACCTTTTGATCATGTTCCTATTTTCCTATAAGTCATGGAATATGCTATCCAAAAATACATACATACACGATCCCACACCTCACCCTCACCCTGTCTTATTACTGGATTCAAATCATTTCATTAATTCTAGATTTTTCATTAAACATAAATTAATAATGAAATAAAGTATCATGTCAATCATTCATCAATCCTTTGAGATTATTTTTAGGACATATTAATCTTTAGAATAATTTATATTAATCGACATTGTACTTGTCATTTCATTATGTTAAATTAATTATTTTTTATAATAATAATTAATAATTTAATGAGTGAATTTTTGCCATGAATGAAAATAGAGAATTTTAAATTTTTATTGGGTGATTTTTTTATATTGTATTTTATAATTTATTAGATTCACCCACAATTTATTTATTTTAAAATTACTTAGACAGAGCTAACCAACCCCTATTTACTAAGGGAGGGAAAATAATTTGTCCTGGGCCCTAAAATAAAAGATGTAGTCTTCAATTCGCCTCATTTTCTAGGAAAATTTGAGTAATCATCTTCAATTCTCCCTCGGTTTTCTAGGAAAATTTGAGTAACCATCTTAAATTCACCCCCGGTTTTAAGGAAAAAGGTTTTTTTTTTTAATTTGTTCTCCCTTTGCATCATTGTGAATAGGGATTTCACTTGCCATTTTCCCCAATTTCATGGAATGCAAATATTTTTCACCCTCGTTCAATGAAAAGGAGGTTAAAGTGGAACAAACCAAACCCTATATAAATGATATAGATTTCTTGTCTACCGGGTTATATTCTGTTATATTCTTGTTGAATGCAAGAGTGTTGATGCCATTGCAAATGATCTCTCATATGGTGATTTAAATTACTATAAGGAATATACTTCAAGCAACAATAACATCATTAATTGTCTCCAAAATTATGAGTTAATTTAAGCAATCAAATATTCTCGTCAGTTTCACTCCAAACGTTATCAACCCATTTTCTTCATTGGTCCCACTTCGTAATGGTACATCCATGGGTGACTTTCTGTGCATGCAATCTTTAATGCTATGGATTCTTCGTGGTTTTTTCCAAGTATATTTCAAACTTCTCAGTTTCTTTGAACCTGTTCCTTTTTTGTTCAGGTGTTCCTTGCTCCTCTCTACAGCTCTGTCCTGTTTTCTAGCTGTCACCCTTCCTTTGTAGCTTGCATTTGGTGTTGTCTCTGTTTGATGTCCGTCCAGTCATCCTTATTGTTGGGATTGTTACTCCCTCTTGTTCTTTATTCTAGGGTTTGGTGGTGGTTACTATCGGGTCACCCTTATTATCACCGAACTCACCACTTCTGTTTCCTGGGCCGCTACCAATGACTGGAGTCCATCCTCGGTTTCGAGGACTAGTACTAACCAGTATAAAACAAGTGGGAATTGTATATAGCTGTCAGTATTTGTCTTGGCCATGAGCAACAGACCAGAACTTCAGTGGGGTTGTGGGTTTGATTATTCTGTCACCTTTCTATATGCATCATTAGCAGGGGTTTACTTTATTCTCGTCTCTAGTAGATTCTCCTCCTCCTGACTTTCAAGGGCTTGTCTGTCCTTGCCCCCTATTTGTGTCATTTTTTCTCCTTGCTATGTTTGTCGTTATCATGGTTTATGGGTATGATTAGGGGTTACAGTGCTTGTTAACTCCTAATGCTATCCAAGGTTATACCCTAACTAGGGTTTGGTTTTTGGGTCTTTTGTGGTTACTGAGCTTTAGTTCTGTCTCGCTTACCGGATTTGTAGGATTCTTATTGACCGGTGAGACCATATCAGGATTCTCTTTCCTTTCCTTATGTTGGTAACCCACGATGGGTATTCCGACTCTCCGGTGGATCCTTGTACTGCGCACTTTCGTCGTCTTCGAAAGGCAAAAGCCCATAAAATCCTTAAAGGTAAATTGCGCTACGTGGTGGGTCACGATATTTACATGGACCAGGTGGAGGCATTATGCTCTCGTGTGCTTATAGGCAGACTGGAATATTTCTCTTTGGACAAGAAATATTGGTTTGCATGGGCCACCGAACATTGGAAACCTTTCCTGTCATATGTTCCTACGATCAGTTTATTGGCATGGGGATGGATAGTCTTTGTCTTCTTAGAGGACTCCCATGCAACCTATGTACTTAATCACCTTTGGAGAATGGGTGATGGGTCTCTCGTCTTAGATCGATGGCATGTTCATTTCGACCCCATGCGTGAAAGTGTACAAAAGCCACATCTGTGGGCTCTTCTCCCGGGGCTACCCTTCCCTCTCTGAAATCGTTCTCTTCTAGAGGGCATTGGGAACACCATAGGGTGCTTCATGGCTATTGCAGAAGACTTTATGAACTCTTATGATAAGAGGATGGCCAGTATTTTAGTGGAACTGGACATTTTGAAAGCATTACCGGCTGAGATAGAGATACTCTGTCGAGAACGCCTTTTTACTCAACGGCTTGACAATCAGGGTATCCCATTTAGATGCAGTCGTTGCCGTGACACGAGCCATTTGCATCATACTTGTCCATATTTTTGTCAGGCTTCTACTTCCTCGGGACTTCATCGACATTCCATGGCTCAATTGTCAACCCTTCCAGATCCAAGGGCTATTCAGGTAAGCTTATCCTCTGGCTTCTACTATTGGACTCCTTAAAAATGCATGTTCTCTTTTCGAAGATGCCTCGGATCTTGATTTAGCTTTTTTGGACTCTGTGGACGGTGGTCATGCTCCCCCTTCATCATTAGATGTTCCTTCGACTCTAGACCACCCTTCTCCTCCCCCCATTGAGGTTGAGCCCTGTATCCCCGCTCGAGACCCTGGTGCCTCTCTCTCTCTGGTCTGCCCTCCCCGTACTTCTCCTATTCATCTTCTACCCCCTCCCCCTTCGTCACCAGTTGTTCTTTCGACTCAATACCACCTTTCTTCTCCCTCTAATGTGGATTAACCCTACTTCCCTTCTCAGGACTCCGGTGCCTCACACTCTTCGATCCTTCCTCCTGGTTCTTCTCCTATTCAAACACTACTCCCTGTAGGAGTCTCTCCCTCTCCCCTTTTCATAGATTTGGATTTTCCTCCTCTCTCCACCTCTGGCCACTCAGCTCTAGTTACCCCACCACACATCCCTGTCACCTCCCCGTCCTTCGCAGACCCCTCTTTACAAAAAACCCTGAATATTTTCTCCAATAAGACCCCTCTTTCTCCTTCGGTTCTACCTCTAGAATCCATCTGATTTGAGAATGTTACTATTAGGAGGAAAAAATAGAAACCTCCTCTCGATGCTTCGGATTCTGTCCCCGCCCCTTATACTCCCTTATCTAATAGACTCAAAAATGCTGCTCGTAAGCCTTCCTCTTCACCTCATAGGGTCCTTAGAGCTTCGAACCCTCAACAGAGTGGTACCTAATGCATATCCTCTCCCTTAATGTTTGGGGCTTGGGGGGCTCAGCCAAACAAAACAGCCTCCATCACCTGTTCTCTTCTCTCTCACCTGATGTCGTACTCCTTCAAGAAACTATGACCAGTTCTTACCCAGCCCTTCTCACCTTTTCTAAGCTTTGCCTGGGATGGGAGTTTTGTGTGCTCAGTTCTATAGGTATTTTGGGGGGGATTCTCTCAGGGTGGAATCCAAAGCTTCTCAAATGTAAAGCTTATCACACTGTAGCAAGTATCTTACTTAAGGCCATGATTCGTGGCTCTACCCTATCTCTTTCTATCCTAAATTGTTATGGTCCTTACCTTAATCAAGAACCCTTCTGGAATGCTGTGGCTTTTGGTGGACTTCTCTTGTTGCCTAACCTTATCCTGGAAAGAGATCTGAACTTAACTTTGAATGCCTCAGAGATTTGGGGCACTAAGGCGCAACTTGACCCTCTGGGACATTTTTTCTCCAAGATCTTCTCGGATCACCAGTTGGTGGATGTGGCCCCTTCATGTGTAGGACCTACTTGGAGGAATGGTAGGATAGGGGAAGAAGGCATCTCCAAAAGACTTGATCGTTACCTTTTATCGAATCATCTCATCAGTTCTCTTTCCAAATATCGGGTATGGGCTCATAGAAGTGGGATTTCTGATCACTTCCCTGTTCTTTTTGAATGGATGGATCATCAGAACCCTTGTGCTTATCCATTTAAATTCAACCAATCATGGCTGGGAAATGAGGATTTTATTCAAATGATTAGATCTGAATGGCCTCTTATCTCATCGGGTCACTCGAAGGATGCTATGAACACTCTCTCAACTAAACTTTGTCTTCTTAAAGGGAAAGTTAAGTCTTGGACTAAAATTGAAACTCAAAATTTGAAGGACAAATCAGTTTTTTTGGAAGACGAAATCAACTCTCTTATGCATTCTTTGGCACAATCTGCTTTTTTAAATGAAGAAAAGCAGTGCAGATTGATTACTCTTAAATATGAACTACAAAAATTGTCAGATCATGAATTGTACTCTGCAAGATTACAGAGTAGAGTTACATGGGCTCTGAATGGGGATGCCAATACTAAATATTTCCATGTGGTGGCATCTGCTCGAAAAAACCAAAATGCCATCTGGAGTTTGCAAGATGAGGCAGGCACTTGGGTCACTGATGATGAGAGTATCAAATCTCTAGGGATTCGCTACTTTAAGAATATTTTTGCTGATGATCATTTGACTAACATTACTGCCCAGCTCAAGGTAATTCTTCTTTTTCCTTCCTTCATCTATTCCGAAGAGAAAGAGGCTTTCACTGGATCTGTCACTCTTTTAGAAGTGGAGGTGGCACTTAAAACCTTCAAAAGAGATAAGGCGTCGGGCCCAGATGGCTGGCCTGTTGAGTTCTATCTGGCTTTTTTTTATCTTCTGGGGCCTCACCTTGTCAATATGGTCAAGACTTCTAGGATCATGGGTAGTGTGGCTCCTTCCCTTAACTCCACCTTTATTTCTATAATCCCCAAAATTGAACATCTTGTCTCCTTTGCAGACTCTCCCCCATTTCTCTCTGCAATCTGGTCTATAAGTTGATCTCCAAGGTAGCGGCTCTGAGACTCAAACCTTTTTTAGACATTTCATCTCTCCTCAACAATTCGGCTTTCTAAAGAACCATCAGATCATTGAACCCTTAGCCATAACACAGGAAGTCCTTCATTCTGTCAAAACAAAAAATAGGTGTGCCCTTATGCTCAAGCTGGACTTGACAAAGGCTTTCGATAGAGTCAATTGGACCTTCATCTGTCTTTTACTTATCCAAATCAGGGTTCCTCTTGTGGGGGTGAATTGGATCCTAGGATGGATTTCTTCTGCTAATTTTGCTATCCTTGTAAATGGATCTCCTTCGACCTTTTTCCCAGCCTCACGTGGAATTAGGCAGGGTTGTCCATTGTCTCCTATGTTGTTCTTCCTGGTCATTGAATGTCTTAGTCTCCTGATTGAAAATGCCAAAAGAAATGGTAGAATTAAAGGGATTAAGATATCACCACAACTTTTCCTCAGACATTTACTATTTGTAGATGATGTGATTTTGTTTGGTATGGGTTCTTTTGAGCAGTGGCTGGCTTTTAAAGTTATTCTAGATACTTTTTGTGAGGCCTTTGGTATGCGTATTAATATGGACAAATCTTACTTTCTCCATAATGACCTGGATGCTGCTCTTCTTCGTAGAATCATAGGCCTCCTACCCTACAGATTTGAACATCTAAATAAGGGTTTCAACTACCTAGGATACTTTCTTAAGCCATCGGGTTACCTGGTCAAGGACTGGCATTGGATTATATCTAAATATGAGAAGCGTATCTCACATTGGACTAATCAGCTCTTGTCCATTGGTGGTCATCTTGTTCTCATCAGATCTGTCCTTTCAAGTTTTCCTGTCTATTGGATGGCCCTTGTTCCGATTCCTCCTTCCATCCTGGACAAGCTCATACAACTGATATTTTCCTTTTTATGGGGTTCCTCATCAAAGATAAAGAATTTTCACCTCGTAGACTGGAACCTCCTTGCAAGACCAACATCAATGGGTGGTTGGGGAATTAAGCATATTCCTAGTTTCAATCTTTCCTTGAGATTAAAAAGCTTCTAGATTGCTCTTAATAGCAATGGCATTTGGCATCAACTTCTTTCTGTAAAATATATGAAAAAACATCCTTTGCACTCTTGGCTTCGAGAAAAATGTTTCCATCTGTGAAATGCTTCAGTTATTTGGAGAGGGTTCCTCTTAACCATTTCATGGCTTGGTAAAGGGATTCTTTGGCAAGTTGGGAATGGCTCAGCTATTCATCTGGGTGTGGACCCCGTAGTTGGTATGGGATCCTCCTTTATTCTCCCATGTGACTTAAGAGACTATCTGGAAGACTATGGGATATGTACATTAGCTCAAGCTAGAAACCAAACATCATTTGCTTCGGGTTACTGGTTCTCAGTAGATGAGCTTGATCTTCAAGGTGAATGGAAATTCCATTGGGAGAATTACATTAGGGGGCTGGAATTCGGTAGAATTCGTCCTACTGTCCACTGCGACTCTCTTCTCTGGTCACATAAAAACTATGTGGGCCCTTTAACTGCAGCAATGGGCTATGAATGTATCACATCTGCTTGTTGTTTAGAGGATCAGAACTCTATTCACGATATGCTTTGGACTCATAATATTCCTCTGAAAATAGGTTGTTTCATCTGGCTTTTGGATAGGGGTCGGATTCTAACATGGGATCAACTTCAAATTTGTGGGTTCCAAGGCCCGAGTCGTTGTGTTCTGTGTGAGTCAAATTCAGAGGATATTCAACACCTCTTTCTAAAATGCCCTTTTTCGATGAGTATTCTCTCTTACTTTGTGGCTCGGTATGGGTTTTCTCCCCCCATATTTAATACTCTCTCCTCCTTTCTGGCTCACTAGTACAGCAATATTGCGTTCTCTGCTCACTTTAGACATTTGCCTTTTTTCATATTTTGGTGTATCTGGATTCTCAGGAATAGATGCCTATTTGATAATGGGAATCCTACGGTTCATGCACTTATTTCTCAGGTTGAGAGATTATTGAACTTATACCCTATTCCACCAAAAAAACATAAATTACGGAACATCGGGCCAAGCCCTTTGAAGGTCTTTCCTTGTGGCTTCTTTGATGGGGCTGCTGCAGAGAACATTGGAGGTACAGGTTTTGTGATCTTTCTTAATGATGTCCATTTTTTTATCTTCTCCATGGATTGTGGTTGCAGCTCAAACACCAGAGCTGAATTATTGGCACTTTGGGCTGTTCTAAGAGTGAGTTTGCTAATGGTTTTATCCATACACACAATTTTTGGTGACTCTCTGGTTATAATCTCCTGGCTCAACAGACTTGCATCACTAAATGTTCCTTCTCTGATACATTGGTGTGATGATATATGAAATATGCTACAACATGTCCCGCATGTGATTTTCAAACATATATTCCATGAGCATAACTCGCTGGCGGACGGCCTCTCCAAATAGGCTTTGAAGTTGGATATTGGTCATGGAATCTTCTCTGAATCCTTGGATGGAATGATCATAGATCATGGCCAATTTGTGCTATTTTAGATTATGCTGAGTCTCTTTGTTTTTCCTCATTTGGCTCTCAGCATTTGATATGTTTTTTTCTATATCTGCCATGTATGAGACTTTTCAGCCAGCAAGTTTTGCTCAGGAATGTTTGTATGATGATCACCTTCGATCTTTCTCAGCATATTCTAACCTGATATTTCAGGGATGATGATAAAATTTTGCTATGATTAGACTTTATGCTCCTTCTCTTTGATGGTTGTATGTAGGCTCAGATCTTTTCCTGTCTATGTTTTGATGTGGTTTTTTTACTTTCAGCCAAGGAAGTTGGAATATGTATAAGATGTCTTTTGATTCGTATGAATAACAAAGACTGGTATTTTTTCCTCTGAAAAAAAACTTCTATTATTTTCTGAAATGATCAGTTCTTTGAGAATGCTTTGCATTGGATTTCAATGTTTTGCATTTGTGTTGAGCCAAATTTAATTGATACTTTAAAGTAGTCCTTTGAAAGACTATTATGTCATGGATCTAATCAATGCTAATAAAAACACTACTTGCCAATTATCTTGGGTTCCATTTATAATGAATTTGTTTGATATTTGAACCAAAGTATTTATGAGGGTGTTCACTTCTCAACCTCTTTTCAATTCTGTTAAGAATTGTAATCTCAACGTACCACTATCAATAGAACATTAATTAGTTAGTTAGTTGAGTAGTTGAATTGGTCAGATTACCTAGAATTAGTGGCCCATAGTATTTGATAACACATGGTATTTACCCATGGTTTTGTTGTTATGTAGTCCTATAAATGCATTGCTCAATATTGAGAATCCATTCAAGTTCCCACTTGTCTGTTCTGTCTATTTCCTGCTTCAGTTGTTTTCTTTGACATGGTATCAGATCCCATGGCTTCCATTTCTTATAATCTTGGGTAAG
This sequence comes from Pseudotsuga menziesii, assembly GCA_001517045.1. NCBI lineage: Eukaryota > Viridiplantae > Streptophyta > Pinopsida > Pinales > Pinaceae > Pseudotsuga > Pseudotsuga menziesii. The sequence goes on from LPNX010033810.1 coordinate 128,211, forward strand.
CCTTTTCACATAGTGGAAAGCACACACATTGAGGTTGTCATTGAAGCCAGAACACATCGAGGAATCGAGTGTATTTTCTTTTTCTTTTTTTTTATCTCTTGGGTAATTCTTTTCACACAATGGAAATAAAAATCATAGGTCCAATCTCATTGGAGGTTGTGATCTAGACAAGAAGATCGATTCTTGAAGATGGTGCTACCAGAAGCACTACTAGAAGAAATTGAAGAGGTAAGAAATCTCTTAACACCGGAAAGCTTATGGCAAACATTTGATGGAGATGATTATGATGCATGGGCTATCAAAGTAAGTGATTTGTTAAAATTACAAGATTTGTGGCACTTCATAGTTGAATATGATCCCATTGATCCAGAAAAATTTAATGCTTTGATAGAGTTCGCAAAAGAAAGAAGGAAAGTTGTTACCTTATGTATCATACAAGATAGTATAGACTATACCCTATTTCATTACATTGTAGAAGTTGATACTCCAAAGAGAGCATGGGATACACTGAAAGAAGTGTTTAACGAGGAACAAACTATAGAGGAAGATGACTTTACAAATCATACAAAGAACTAGGAATCCCACAGTGAAGTAGAAGACAGTCAAGAAAACTATGATTATGAGGCTTCCAGTGATCAAGTAATCAGGCTTCCAGTGATCAAGTAATCCCTGCAAAGGACATTGATCCAGTTATGTGTCTTCATGATTGTGAAAACAAACCTGTCATTCTAGTGGAACTTAGTGATGTGAGTGATAGTCTCTTTGAGCAAGAGACAATTGATAGCAGTAGTTGTTGAGAATGAGCAATAGCTGGTTGAAAACAACACAACAGAAAAAACAATAGACAATCCACCCTAAACCAAAAAACCAAAAGTTTGTGGGAGATCTATGAGAAGACTCTTGTTAGTGATGATAATCTACAGTATGCTTTGTTTTCATCTCAGCCCATAATTTTTGAAGAAGTAATGAAGGATGCATAGTGGGTACATGCAAATGAAGAAGTCAATGAGCATGATGAAGTAGATTTCATTGATGAGAAACACTAAGATGTGAATTCTCTCCAAGAAGAGTTGAAATATATTCATATTTTTTTAACAAAATCTGTAGTGTGCAGGTAAAGATGACAAACAGAAAAAGAAGACTTGCACTATGTTCTAGAAGTTGAATAAGAAGAACTACTTAGCATCAAGATCTAGAAGAAAAAGAAAAGAAGAAGTCTAAGTAAAATTCAAAGAAGAAAGTGAAGCTGAAGTATTTTGAATAAATGTAAGCCTAGCTGAGACATAGACCAGTAGACTATTAGAAAACGGGACCATAGAGAAATAACAAATATATAGTTAAATCATTAAAAAAGATTAAAAACATATTAAATACATTATAGAGAGATACATATATAATGTGGTTCACCCAAATGATCGGCTACGTCCACAAAGAAATTTCCAGTCCTTTTATTACAATCCAGAAAGATGAAGGGATACAACCTGCAGCAAAACCGTTGCACTTCCTCTTCACGCTCTCACAGTCTCTCTCACACAATCAATGAGGATGTTTACAATGCAATAATACCATACATAACCATGTTACAATGCTTTCTTTTATATGGAAAAAATACCATGGGTCCGCATAACTGTAGGTCAACACACATCCCAAAAAAAATTCTCAGGGGCTTCACCCCCCAACCCCCGTTTCTTGGGGGGGCTACCCCCAAACACTCGTGTCTCGGGGGCACTACCCCCGAACCCCTGTGTCTCAGGGGCGTTTCCCCCAAACCCCATTTTTCAGGGCACTGCCCCAAACCCCAAGGAAGGGGGAATGAGTGTACAATACACCCAAGGTACAAACAAAACTAAATAATATCTCTGGATCTAGGAGATCAGGCTCAACAACCAACACTCTCCCACTTGGAGACTGATCACAACAACTCCACCACTGCTGCTCTTGCTGGACTATGCTTTGGACCTTAGACTTGGAAAATTTATTATTTTCACCTTCATGCTTCAAGGCCAACAGAAACTGATCTGGAACTCAGTTTCTCTCTGGTTACTCCCTTTGTCAACATGTCTACAAGATTCTGGCTAGTATGTATCTTTTCCAGTTTTAACAGTTCTTCATCTAGAACAGATCTTATGAAGTGGTACTTGAGTTGTATATGTTTAGTCTTTGAATGAAAGGCTGATTTTTTTGCAAGATAAATGGCACTCTGGATATCATTGTACAACCTACTATTCTCCTGCTTCTTACCCAATTCCTCCCTGAACCTTTGCAACCAAATCATCTCCTTACTAGCCTCTGTAGCAGCAACATACTCTGCTTCCATTGTTGAAAGTGCAACAACCTACTGCAGTTTTCAAATCCAACTTACTATTGTTCCACCCACAGTAAACACATACCCTGCGGTGCTCCTCCTACTGTCTTTATCACCAGCCATATCTGCATCAACATATCCCTATAGAATAGTATCTGAACCTCCAAAACATAATGCATGTGAAGTGGCACCTCTCAAATACCTGAGAATCCACTGTACTATTTTCCAATGCTCTTTACTTGGATTATTCATATACATGCTCACAACTCCCACTGCATGTGCAATATCTGGTCTTGTGCACACCATGGCATACATCAAGCTTCCAACCGTTGATGAATAGGGAATCCTGGACATGTAATCTATTTTTTCCTGTGTCTCTAGACACATCTCCTTACTTAGTTTGAAATGAATGGAAAAAGGTGTACTAACTAGTTTTTCATTCTACATTTTAAACCTCTGCAACACCTTTTCTATGTACTCACCTTGAGATACCATCAATTTTCAATTTTTCCTGTCTCTTGTTATTCTCATACCAAGGATTTGCTTTGCAACACCCAAATCCTTCATCGCAAATGAATTAGCTAGTTTTATTTTGAGAAAATTTATATCCTGCACGTTAGACCCTGCAATAAGCATGTCATCCAGATACAATAACAAGATAATATATCTTCATTATCTAGCCTCTTGAAATAAACATAGTGGTCAGAATGAAATCTATTATAACCTTGTTCTGTCATAAACTTATCAAATTTTAAATACCACTACCTTGGAGCTTGCTTCAAACCATGCAAGATATTCTTCAACCTGCAAACCAAATTATCCTTCCCTTTGACCTCCTACCCTTGTGGCTACTACATATAAATATCTTCCTCCAAATCCTCATGGAGAAAGGTTATTTTTACATCTAACTGTTCAAGATGCAAATCTTCTACCGCCGCTAGACTTAAAATAGTTCTAATTGAGGTCATTTTAACAACAGAAGAAAATATTTCATCAAATTCTATACCTTTCTTTTGTGCAAACCCCTTTACAACAAGTCTAGCCTTGTACCGCTTCTTGCCTCCATATTCTTCCTTCAACCTGTAAACCCATTTATTCTGCAATGCCCTTTTTTCTATAGGCAACTTAACTAGATCCCAAGTCCAGTTTCTTACCAATGAGTCCATCTCCTCATCCATGCCTTGCTCCCACTTCTTTCTAGTTTCTACCTACATTGCTTCTTCATAACACTCTGGTTCACCAGAATCAGTCATCAATAAATAATACAATGAAGGAGAGAATCATTCAGGGGGTCTACTTAACATGGTAGACTTTCTTACAATTGCAGGAGTTTCAAGTACCTACTGCTGCTCTTGGTTTTCTGGTGCCTTTGGAACTTCATTTGCTTTGATTTCATCAAGCACTGTGTACTCTGTGTTTTCCTTTTCATCTTTCTTTCCCTGTAGCTAATCTTTGTACATGAAATTTTCATTGAATACTACATCTCTACTCCCAATGATTTTTCGCTTTGCATAATCCCATAAACGATAACCAAAATCATCAACCCCGTATCCAATAAAGGTACATTTCTTGGATTTATCCATGATTTAGCTTCAAGATTTGTTCTATCATCTTTATCAATATGGAAAAATGCTTCACAACCAAAATTTCTTAGAAATGAGTATTTCGCTAGTTTACCTGTCCACGCCTCGTCTGGAATCCCACCATACAAAGCGCTTGAAGGCCCTCTGTTTATTAAATAAACATCATTTTTTAAAGCATCAGCCCAAAACTGTAAGGGAAACCCTGCATGCAAACTCATACACCTTGCATTCTCCATGATCATTATGTTCATCCTTTTTGACATACCATTTTCTTGTGTTGTTCTAGGGACTGTCTTCTCTCTGTGAATCCCATTGTGTGAACAGTAACTGTCAAACTCCTTTCTACGGTATTCACCTCCATTATCAGATCTGAGACATTTCAACCTTTTTCCTGTCTCGATCTCAGCCAAAGCTTTCCACTTCTTAAAAGTATCAAACACATCATATTTCTATCTAATGCAATAAACCCAAGTTTTTCTAGTTGCATCATCAATAAAAGTAACATAATAATGAGAGCCACCAAGAGATTGTACCTGAGTTGGTCCCCATACATCTGTATGGACAAGCTCTAACTTTTCACTCTTCTTTTGTTTTCCAACCCTAAGAAAAGTAACTCTCTTATGTTTTCCATAAACACAGTTCTCATAGAATTCCAAACTTACCTGCTTCAGATCTGGAAGCAGTTTCCTTGAGTGGAGAATTTGCATCCCCTTCTCACTCATGTGGCCAAGCCTATGACGCCACAACACCGCACCTATTTCTGTGGAAGCTACAAAGATAGAATAATCAGTATTATGAGGACATAAATATAACGTACCTATCCTGTCTCCTTTTGCTATTACCATTGATCCTTTAGTGACCTTCCACCATGTTTATCCAAACATAGAAAAACAACCGCCATCTCCCAACTTCCCTATTGAGATCAGATTTCTTTTTATAGTAGGAATGTGCTTTACATATTTTAGCAGCCAGTCATTTCCATTATTTAACTTAATCCGCACCTTACCCTTTCTAACAATTTTACATGGTTCATCATCCCCCAATAACACATGCCCAAAATCACCTTAAGTATGATCATGAAATAATTTCCTATGGGGTGTAGCATGACATGAATCCCTTGAATCTACTACCCAGTAATCACTAGTATTACTAATGCAATAATCAAAGCATCTTGTAACACATCACCTGCTACATTCGGTTCCTAAGTAGTCTCTTGCTATCTGTCTCCTTTCTTCTTTGGAGCTCTGCAGTCTTTCTTCAGATGTCCTTTCTTACCACAGTTCCAACACTCTATTTTTCCGAATCTGGACTTGGATCTACCCTTTCCATACTTGTCACGGTTACCTGGGCTCTTTCCTCTCTCCTTTTGTCTCCCTCTGCTCTCCATGGTCAATGCATTACCTGATGTCTCACCTATGTTTTTTCTTCGCATTTCCTCACTAAGAATAACACCAACAACATAATCAAACTTAAGAGTGTTTGAACTAGGGATAAATTTACTTACAACCATGACCAAGCTATTCCAGCTTTCTAGCAATGAACACAAGATTAGAATAGCCCTAACCTCATCAACAAAGTTTACTTTTACAGAAATTAAATGACTGGTAAGTGTATTAAACTCATTTAAATGATAGGCAACAGATCCACTTTCTGAAATCTTCATATTAAATAAATGCTTCATTAAAAATACCTTGTTGGAAGCCGAGGGTTTTTCATAGAGCTTACCCAATGTGCTCATCATGCCCTCTGTTGTTTTTTTATTTTGAAATATTTAAAGGCACCGACGAAGCCAGGCACAACCATATTGTTCCCAGTTCCTTTCCGTCAAGAATGTCCCATTATTCATCCTTCATAGCCGCCGATTGTTTTTCTTTTTCTCCCAATGGTAGGTACATATAGTCCTCCATTTCAATCTTCCATAACTGATAGTTTTGGCCATTAAATTTCTCGACCCTAGATTTTCCTTCTTCCACCATTTCTCCCACTTGAACCAGGAACCCTTCTTTCTTGCGAGTTTACCAGCCAAATAGACCTTTTGGCTCTGATACCAATTCTTAGAAAATAGGACCGCAGAGCAATAACAAATATATAGTTAAATCAATAAACAAGATGCAAAAAACATTAAACACATTACAGAGAGACACAAATATAACGTGGTTCACCCAAACGATGGGCTACGTCCACAAAGAAATTACCATTCCTTTTATTACAATCCAAAAATATGAAGGGGTACAACCTACAGCAAAACCGCTGCACTTCCTCTTCTCGCTCCCACAGTCTCTCTCACACAATCACAGAGATTGTTTACAATGCAATAATACCATACACAGCCGTATTACAATGCTTTCTTTTATAGGGTAAAATTACCATGGGCAAATACTATGGTTAACCCAATACCATGAGTCTACATAACTGTTAGCCAGCGCACATCCCAAAAATAATTCTCGGGGGCTCCACCCCCCAACCCCCGTTTCTCCGGGGCATTTCCCCCAAACCCCATTTTTTGGGGCACTGCCCCAAACCCCAAGGCAGGTGGAATGAGTGTACAGTACATGTGGGGTACAAACATGACTAAATAATATATCTGGATCTGGGAGATCATGCTCCACAACCAACATAGACGTATTTTTGCATTGATAGTGCTCAAAGTATTGCCCTAGTTGAGATTAAGCAAGTGTGTTAAGAATTGTAATCTCAACAAACCACTATCAGTAGTGCATTAATTAGTTAGTTAGTTGAGTAGTTGAATTGGTCACATTACCTAAATGCATTGCTTAATATTGAGAAGGCATTCAAGTGCCCACTTGTGTGTTTTGTCTATTTCCTGCTTAGGTTGTTTTCTTTGACAAATTCAAACATGGTTGTCAAACTCTAGAGCATGAGAAATACTAGAATGTGCTTTGTTCGAATCTGTATGAGATGTGCCTATTATCATTTACTTATTCATAAATTTTATTTTTTCAAGTTTTTTATTATTATTTAACATGAGAGGATCGACAATGGAATTGTTAGGTAAAATATATATATATATATATGTTAGATCACAACACCAAGAATCATTTGGAATAGCCAAGCTCTAATGTAGCGGCAAGCCTGGGAAAATTGGAGATTCAAACTCAAATCCAAAGAGAACCTAATCCCTGGAGCATTCCAAGTTAATGTTGAGCATAAGCTCTGGAACATCGGATCCTTGGCCATTATATTCCTAGGTGTATTATACAAGTACATCCTAGCATTAGTGTTGAGCAAGAAGCTCTAGAATTGCACTAAGTGTAACTCCCTGTTTTTAGCATTGAGTATGGGGTCTGAATAACACTAGGAATTACTGAAAATTAATTATGTTGACTAAAAACAAATCTAAAAAACATCGACCTTATCTTATTTTTAAGTTGATTAAATGAAATTTCAAATTTATGTGTCTCATCAAGTACTGAAGAACAGGGATGATTTTAGGGGAGAAATTAATTTTAGGGGAAAAATTTAGCCCATGGACTATTTTAATGGGGGGTTTCTCCAAAAAAAGATTTGCCATTTTGCATTTTTTGAAGCCCTATTTTGACCAATTTTGATGGGGTAAACTTTTTTCACCCTAAAAATCGCCAAATTATTATATAAACGATATAAAATCCCTAGAAATTAAAATGTTTTTTGAAAAAATCGCCAAACATTTTATAGTTGGTGTTTTAAGAATTGGTAAGATTCGCCAACATTTATACACTTTTAAATAAGTATGGTTCCTTAAAATCATCCCTGCTGAAGAAGTACCACAATATACGAGGTAATCCAACATGCAAGGAGGTTTAGAGATGCCTAACTTAGTTGACCATCCCTACCTAAAGGCCTTAATAAAGAAGTGACTATAAGCTAAAGAAAATTACCATGTGATTTTGGGTCATGCTATATGATACCCAAAGTAAAAATGTTAACAATGATATGTGTGTGTGTGTGTGTGTATAGTTTATATATATTGTGAAAAAAAGAGTAAGCATGTGTATTAATAATAGTAACTATAAATAATAATGGAAGGATCTATGTATTATTATCTACTACAATAATTAATTAAATATTTAAATACCTAAAAGAGACAAAATAGGAACTAGTCAAACAGTTCCTAAGTTAAAATAAATAAATATTAAATTCACATAGATAAACTAAAAGATTATTTCAAGAAAAGAAATGATTCTTGATTTAATTGTCTCTCTTCCTAATGATTGTCTATAAAGACCCAAGCCAAAGAGAGGCTTGGGGATCCCATCTATTCTATCTGAGTTATTATTCTCCGACGAGTTCTTGGAGAGCATTTTTCCAAAAAAGGAAAAGAAATCTGGTATAGAACCTGTTATCCTAGATAGGTGAAGCCTCACCTTTAGGAGCTCTATACTACTTGCATGTTGGAACGAGCTCGGGGGGATCCGGATTGAAACCAGGAACAATTTCGGGCAATGATTGGGTGGAACGTGGTAGTTCCCAAGTTATTCGGTTAACAACTCTGAGGTCAGAATTGTATATGTTCTTGTTAATATTGTGTGCTTGAGTCTACAAGGTTTCCAGCCATTAAAATAGCTTCACATTGCAAGTATGAGATTTCTATCTTCCTTACAGTTCATACATTTTTCTTATTAAATAAAGGGTTTATAATCTTGAATGAAAATCTGTATACTATATGTCTGCTCAGCTAGGTTTTCATGTTGTTGATAGAACCTCAAAGCATGAATTACTTGCCTCTAAACCCTATGAAAATATATAGTTTACATTATTTCAGTATTATTTTTTTTATGGTTCTTTAGGCATATCTTAAATTAACTCTTCTCTGTATTTGTTTAAATATCTATCAAAGTTGATCTTAGACTAAAAACTCTAGATTAATTAAGATAAATAGTTTTATGTATATTGCTTATGAAAAGATAAACAAAACTTTCATAAAGATAGACAAAATAAACTTTTTTAGTAGTTAAAACATATATTAATTTTGCATCCAAAACATTTAGATAAACTATGTATAAACAAATTTCTAAAACCACATACCAAAGGTCAAATCTCTGAGTTGTAGAACTTGAAACTAGGTTCAAATCATTTTAAAATAATTAATAAACTACAAACCAAAAAGAAATCAATTATAACATAGATCGAAACTATCACCATTAAAATCCAACTCTAAACTTATATTTCAAATGCTGGAAGATTTCATATTGCTAGCACATATGTTTTTGTTTCCCATAATAATTCAAGCCTACATTAAATGAAAACTAAGGATCAAACTCACCATTTATATAAACCAATTTATTAACAAATAGAGTCGCACCCAGGATCAAATCATGTGGATTTCCCAACCAAAATATACCAATACATCTCATAAAACAACCCATGATCAAATCCTATAGGCATAAACGTTAACCACAAATGTAGGTCGTTTAAAAGTTGAGGATCAATTCCTATATGTATCACTGACAAATGCAAAAAAATAAATGCTGCAACATTTACAGTAAGGGTATCACCTCTCAGGCTGCTCGCAAGGTCTGTCCACAAACCAACAGACTTATCGAAATAGAGCCATGCTATACACATTCATTCCACAATCATATAAATTAACTATTATATTCATAGGTTACGTAAACATATAAGGGCCGATCTAAAGCTTCCAAGATCATGGTCATAAGGTGAAACCCCAACCTTAAACATTTATTTAAATCTCTACAGTCAATAGTTAAAACGCAAACGTTTCCATTAAAACCTTAAACCAAACACCTTACAAAACAATGCCAACTACGAATTCTTATACACAGAGCCGAGCCGTGCTTTGGAGAGTCAAGTTTTTTTCCCAAATCTCTACTTACGAGTTTACATAGAAAAGAATAATTACAGTCGCATCCCTTGGATGCCCAAACCATCAAAAAACACATCAACTATCAACCCAATAAGAGCCTGTGTTTCCTCTTAGGAGGTCACGGGTTCAAATCCAGAGGGGGGTAGTGTATGTACACCTCTGTAGACATTAGCAGTTAAATCGTTGCACAGAGGGGGGGCCCTTGTCCCACAAACAAGGGGGTCTCATACACCAATTTGGTGTCTCACTTGGCGGTGACCTTAAAAATAGATTATTATTATTATTATTATTATAATAAAAAATTACACAACGCTAATGCTCCCAACCCAGAGCTCAAGTCTCTATCAAAATAAACATGCAGGGGTAAGGGCCTTTACATTTTGCATGGTTTACCCACTTATAGGTTGCGCAGACCACCTCAATAGCGACCATCAAGCTATGTTCAATCCATCTCTTCCAACTGCAAACCAAACACACACAAACCATAAGAAGTATGCCAGTAGTAACGAAATCGAACAAACCATTCCAATATTGAATACCACGTTGAAATCTAACATACTAGATGAGCGGGAAGGATGTGGAATTTCGCGGCTTAGCTCCCAAGAACTCGAACCCACTCAGAAAACCATAGAGAAAATTAAAGTGCCACCCTCAAACCTATCCAACGTTTGAGGCTTCTTTCCCACATTTTCCCAGGAGAAATTAAAGTGCCACCCTCTCCTCCACTACACACAAAATCCAAACCCATAGAGGTATAGTCAAGCTCACGGTGTAACTCCAAATTCCACCACCCCAACATTAAAATCATATTACAAATCCACTCCTGGCTATGGTATTGTTCATCCCGGTTTTTCTATCATTTTCAGTTGTTAATTTACATGTTTAACAGATGTTTTGTCACCTTTTGGTATGTTTTTCGTCATGCAGCTTGCTATTCAGCCCCAGGTATGACTATATTTCGGGTTTATGCAAGTTCTGGTTCATTCTCGTTATTTCACGATTTAATTAGTTAATTTGGCGATATTTGATATATGTTTGATGCCTAATTTGATTGCATACCATAGTATTCAAATGAACCAACGAACAGACAACACATTCATCCTATATATGCATACAGCATATCTAGCTCACTGTTCAACTCACCATTCAGTCCGCTAAGCTAACTGCGCACTATTGATGGAAGATTCTCAGGTGTTAAAGCATGGAAACTGCTTGTTTTCCACGCGTATGGGTGATAGTGTGATCTTCATTCTAGAAGACTCTCCAGCGTCCTCCTCTGCTCAACACCGTAACATCAATCCACGCAAGAAAAATACTCATGCCACATCACGCACCATGAAGAACTAACGTGCGATGAAGAAGGAGAAGTAATGCATGATGAAGGAGGAAGGAGTGTTGTGTGTTGGCTCTTGATCAGTCAATTGTCATAATGGTTGACTAAATTTAGAGAGTTATCGATCGCCATGCTTAATTGTCATAATGGTTGACTAAATTTAGACAGTGGTCAACCACTAAAGGGTCGAAACCCCAGCCTTAAACATTTATTTAAATCTCTACAGTCAAGAGTTAAAACACAAAGTTTTGATTAAACCTTAAACCCAACACCTTACAAAATAATGCCAACGACGAATTCTTATACATAGAGATGAGCCATGCTTTGGACAGTCAAGTTTTTTCCCAAATCTCTACTTATGGGTTTACATAGAAAAGACTAATTACAGTCGCATCCCTTGGATTCCCAAACCATCAAAAGATCACAAATCAACTATCAACCCAATAATCGAAAATTACACAATGCTAATGCTTCCAACCCAGATCTTAAGTCTCTGTCAAAATAAACATGTAGGGGTAAGGGCCTTTACATTTTGCACAGTTTACCTACTTATAGGTTGTGCAGACCACCTCAATAGCCACCATCAAGCTACGCTCAATCCATCTGCCACCTACAAACTAAAGACACAGAAACCATAAGAAGTATGCTAGTAGTAATGAAATCGAAAAAAACATTACAATATTGAATACCATGTTGAAAGCTTACCTACTAGATGAGTGGGAAGGATGTGGAATTTTGCAGCTTAGCTCCTGAGAGCTCGAACCCACTCAGAAAACCATAGAGAAAACCAAATGAATCTTGTTTTAGCCCTATCCAATGTTTGAGGCTTCTTTCCCACATTTTCCCAGGAGAAGTTAAAGAACCACCCTCTACTCCACTACCCACGAAATCCAAACCCACAGAGCTATAGTCAAGCTCACGGTGTAACTCCAAAGTCCACCACCCCAACATTAAAACCATATTACAAATCCACTCTTGGCTATGGTATTGTTGATCCCTATTTTGTTATCATTTCAGCTGTTAATTTACATGTTTGACATATGTTTTGTCACCTTTTGGTATGTTTTCTATCATGCAACTCACTATTCAGCCCCAGGTACGACTATATTTCGGGTTTATGGAAGTTCTGCTTCATTCTCATTATTTCACGATTTAATTATTTAATTTGATGATATTTGATATATGTTTGATGTCTAATTTGATTGCAGACCATATTCTTCAAATGAACCTACAAACAGACAACACATTCACCCTAGATATGCATAGAGCATATCCAGCTCACCGTTCAGTCCACCGAGCTAACCGTGCACTGTTGATGGAAGATTCCTGGGCGTTAAAGCATGTAAACCGCATGTTGTCCATGCGTATGGGTGATAGTGTGATATTCATTCTAGAAGACTCACTAGCATCCTCCTCTTCCCGACATCGTAACATCAATCCACACAAGAAGAATCCTCATGACACATCACGCACCATGAAGAACTAATGCGTGATGAAGAAGGAGAACTAACGCGTGATGAAGGAAGAAGGCGTTGTGTGTTGGCTCTTGATCAGTTAATTTTCATAATGGTTGACTAAATTTAGAGAGCAGTCGACCACTAAAGTGTCGACCTGCTCACCTCTGTAAACATTATATATCCCAGCCTCTACGCGAGTGCTTAGTTAGTCTCTTTTACATGTAATCAGTCATTTTGAAGAACTCTGTAATATTGTTTCTCACCTTAATAGAAGTTAAACTCATGTTTTTTATGATCCTGTTCATGTAAAGAATTTAGCAAGCCATCACTATGATTTTTGGGAGGGCCCCTCATCAACCAGAGATTTCATTCTTATGTGTATTTTTCTTTATCTCCATTAGTTTAATTTCATTTATAATTTGTTATCTAATTTGGTTCTTCTACAAATACTTATATCATTGTTTCCAATAGCATAGATTACATTATAATGTTTTTTTGTTAAATTAGTTTCATTTCCATAGATAGTTAACCGGTAACACGCATAGATTTGCTTTCAGTTTGTTTTCTAGCTTTCCTTTCAGCCTTATGTTTGGTTTCATTGTTACAGTCAAGTAGAATTTAGTTAGTTTCATTAGAGGAAATTTCAATTTGAAATGGGCCTTCCATGTCATCATGTATTAGCCAATCAAAATTATTTAAAATTCAAAAAGGGAGCACCTCTTAAATAATTTTTTGATATAAATTTGGGGATTGGTATCATAAAAAAAACTATTTTTTTGTTCGTATTTTTGACATATCTCCCTGTGCTTTTACTCAAATTTCGATCGGAAGAGCTCGTTGGATGTGGAATTAAATTCCACATCCAACGAGTACCCACTCGGCATATTTTTTACGGGCCCCTCTACCCCAAAAATAAGAAATACGTAAAAAAACGTGATGATGATGATCACGTTTTTTTTAGGTATTTCTTGTTTTTGGGGTAGCGAGACCCATCAAAAGTATTCTAAGTGGGTACTCGTTGGATGCATAATTTAATTCCACATCTATCAAGCTCTCTCGATCGAAATTTGAGTAAAAACATAGGGAGATATGTCAAAAATACAAACAAAAAATTAGTTTTTTCTTTTGTTCCTCCAAAATTAATAAATATTATTTTATTATTTTAACTATTTTTCCTTAGGCAGCCCATTTTGAGTTGAAATTCCTCTAATGAATTCTATAGGTTTAGTTTGGTTGTAGTTAGGTTTGATTCTATCAGTTTTTATCTAAGTTTTAGATTTTGTTCAATTACATTTTAGTTTGTTTTATGATAGGAAGCAGTTTCTTTTTATAATTATAGACTAGCATAAGTCATCCTTTGATAGTAGGTTCAGTCCTGCTTATTTCTGTTTTGTTAAAAATTCATTTGGTTATAGTTCAGTTTGTTTCAAGAATGCAAGAGTTAATGATTTTCCTTTAATTATGAATTAGTTTAAGTTATCCTGTTGTTGAATTTGATCATCAAATAGGCCCTCTTATCATTCCTTATGTGTTTTGTTATCATATGCATGAATCAGCTGATCTTGAAATCATTTAGATTAACTATCTCTTACAATTCTAGTATTTTTTGTATACAGACTGTCATTCAGACAACCTGTTTAATATGTCGTTCAAACCTACCTTCCAGTCTGTTATCCAGCCTTTCATTTAGCCTTTAGTGTTTTTAATCTATTTTAAGCATGTTTCTTTAGCTTTTTTATTATGTTTTGATTGTGGTAGCTAGATAATAGTTATATTTATTATTAAAGCCTTAGGTTAGACTGTTTAAAGTATTTATTAGAGTCTTATTCCTATTTTTCTCTCCTTTCACCCTATGCTTTGTGATTTTATTCCTCTTGGTTTCTGATTTTTTTCTTGAATACTGTTGTAATGTTTTGTAATCATATTGTTGGTTTGGCTTGACTTATTTCTTTGTACATGGAGTTTTAGGATTAGTTGTGTCAATTTCTAGTTTACTAGTACCTTGAAAATCGATCATAGTAGTAAGACCCTTTCTTTCCCTTTGTGGTCACTGAAGAGACTTGTAGAATAGGATTTAAAGTTATTTTTATTAAGTTTTCTACTTGCTTCTTCTTAAGTTAATTTTAGTAAGTTTTCTACTTTTTTCCTTTATTAAGTTTTCTACTTGCTTTCGTTATGAAGTTTTCTAATTGTTTATAAGTTAGGTTCTTTTCTTTGTATTCTGTTTCTTTGTTTGATAAGTCAAAACGATTTTGTTTATGGAATAAATAATCATGTTTACTATCACCTGTAACTGGACATTTCTTAGCTTTCACATATTTGTAGAAGCTAAATTAGATTTGATTCCATTTAGTTTCTTTCCTTCTTTTGAAAGTCATTTTGATACCACTCCTGCTCCTATTCCAATCACAGTGAATGCTTATCCTCAGAACAACCAAGGAGAGTGGAACTAGATAGTTAAGTTTAGCCATTATATATAGTTGTTGGTTGCATGTATAGTCTAATTGTTGCAGTTTAAGAAATATATCTAGTGTTGTAATTATATTTTCTTGTATAGTTAGTTTCTGATGTTGTTTATAAAAGCTTTCTAATTCTTAGATTAAGAAGCAGAATAGTTGATTACTATGGAGTTTACTTTCTTTAGTATTGTTCATATCCTTATTTTCCAGTATTTGTTTATAGAGTAGAGTAGTATAGCTTGATACTGCTCTGGTCTAGTACTCTATCCCAGTCTAATTTCCTTTTTAGGTTAATTTATAGGAGTTTGACTCGGTTTTTCATTTTGAAAGATCTTTCCTCAAATTAGTAGGAAACCTTACCTTTTCGAGAGGACCCTAAATGGATAGAACCCTGCCACTCCACCCCTTGACATTCAAAGGAAATCCAACCTCTTTAGATAAATAAAACCATAAATCAAAAATAAGGCATATAAATAGGAAGTAAAATGTAAAATTGCAAAATTGATACTCATTCTGCGTTGAAGGATACTCAGAATGATCATATTTATTGCGTTGGAGAATGCGTTTTGGGAATACACATGGAGATAATGAGTTGATATATATCTGCGTTGAGATTATAGTGTGACTGATATATCATATATATCTGCATCCTGCATTGGAGTTGCGCCCTGTGGAGACTCTCTAGGTATTGAAATGTGTTGAATATTGCATTGAATATCTCTTGAATATTGAAGACTGGTGAGTAGTGAAGACAACCATATTTTGTGCCCCTACTGCGATTTTAAAGACTGATCATGCCACGATATATGACTACGATCTCCTCCAGATTTGAATTATCTACTGAGTCCATATTGTTGGAGAAGAGACTGCATAAAACCCTAAA
This sequence comes from Pseudotsuga menziesii, assembly GCA_001517045.1. Taxonomy (NCBI): domain Eukaryota; kingdom Viridiplantae; phylum Streptophyta; class Pinopsida; order Pinales; family Pinaceae; genus Pseudotsuga; species Pseudotsuga menziesii. The sequence goes on from LPNX010033810.1 coordinate 144,055, forward strand.
TTAACCCTAGTTCATGTATCTCTCTCTTTTGTGATCCCATGTTTTTTGTGATCCCATTCTCTGTCGTGATGTGAAAGAATCAATGTGGAGATCCCGTGAATAGTTGTGTTTGGGTGTTGAGGCCTCTACTTACTTGTTTTCTCTCTCATTGCTGTGAGCTGCGATACATTTCTATTGCTTGATATTGGTGCATTCAGAGTTGTTGAAGATTGATGATCTCATACACCTGCGTGGAGCTGCCTGCTGTATGGTGCGTGGAGCTACCTGCCTGCTAAATTGTGGGAGCTGCCTAAGTACTATGCTGCATTGAAGACTCTCATGAGCTAGAGGAGAAGATTAACTGGGTGAAGACCAGCATGAAGAGACCACCTTAAAGATTGGCTGCGTTGAAAGCTGTGTTAAGGCAGCGTTGAAGGCTGCATTGGAGGTAATATCTTTGGTGTGTATTTGTTGTGTATCGTGACTCCTCCACTGCACTGTATTGTGCTGTGAGCTATTGTTGCGTGCGTGAGCTTTCCCTCGCTCAGTCCATGTGAGCGACTTCTACCTATGCTAGGGTTTGCACACCTGTTAACCCTAACATTTATTTATGGATGATCTTGTGGGAAGTTTAAAAATGCAGTAATATCTACATGCCAGTTTCCTTTTTCATTTGCATGGAGACTGATTGAAGAGCTGCCTGCTGCTGCGTGGAGAAGAGCTGCCTGCATGGAAGATGAGAAGAATGTGATATATTGTATGCTGCGTCCTTTTAAGACCGAACACTGAGACTAATATATTGCATTGAGATGCTGAATCTGATATATTGCTAGTGACTGCTAGTGACTGATATATTTTGTATTAAAGAAGCCTATGTATGACTGATATATTTTGTATTGACTGATATATATGCTATAAACTTGCATTGTATTCACCTTGGCAGAGACTGTAGACCTGCAAGGTTATTACTTTTCTATTTCTCTTTGTAAATTACACTAACAGTTGTAAAAATGCAATCTATAGCATCTATTGTTGGTGATGTCCTCACTGGCAAGGAAACATGTCCAAAATGGTCTAGAAAAATCAAGAAATCAAGCAAGCCTATTGAAGAATCCCTTTACTTTTTTCACAAAACAAATAATCAGTCCAAAGACCCTTCCAAGGGAGATTGCAGCAAGAGAGGATGAGGAAGAAGAAACTTCAGAGGCAGAGGGGGCAGAAACAAAAGATCATATTTGCAGTGCAAACGTTGTGGAAAGACTAGGCACACATTAGATCAGTGTTGGGCTTCGTGGGACTCCATCAAAGACAAGAACAACCAGAAGAAAGATGACCAAGATGCTAGTAAATCTTCTTATTCTTGTATTGTTGCACATTGTAATCTTGGAATTAATGAAATGACTTCACTTTCATCTTACAAAGATTGTTGGCTGCTTGATACCGGTGCAACATCACACGTGACATTTAGAAAAGATTGTTTTGAATAACTTAATGAAACAATAGATGGCATAGTGTACTTTGCAGATAAGTTAAGTATTAAACCAAAGGGAATGGGCACCATTCGACTGAAGATGCCCGGATTCCCTGATTTCTTGTTGAAGAATGTTCTCTATCTTCCAGAGTTGCAGAGAAGCCTGCTGTCCTTGGTGGAGATTCGACAGCAAGGCCATTCCATCCACATGTTTGATGGAATCGTTGAAATAAGAAAGTCCTCTGACAACCAAGTCATCATGACTGGATACGAAGATGGAAAGCTGCTGAAGCTCAAGGGTTCATCCGCAAGATTTCAGAACTATGCCTACCTCTCTGAGCATGGAGAAGGTAATATGTCATCTAGCTCATTGTGGCATGCAAGATTTGGTCATCTAAATTATAACAGTCTTCGTTTGTTGAGAAAGAATGGTGTATTTGTCTTGCCCACCATTCCTAAACAGAAGAATAAATGTGATGCATGTATATTAGGGAAACATAGTAAGCTGCCATTCCATGAATCTAATTTCAGAGCAAGTAGGAAATTAGAACTAGTACATTCTGATTTATGTAGCCCAATGCCAACTCCTTTAGCAAATGGGAATAAGTATTTTATGACATTTTTTGATGACTACTCACGAATGTGCTGGATTTACTGTTTAAAGACAAAATCAGAAGCATTTCAAACATTCAAAGACTTTCATGCATTGATTGAAAAACAAGTACAATAAAAAATTGGTACACTTCGTACTGATAATGGGAAAGAATACACTTCAAATTCTTTTGAAGATTATCTTCTCCAACATGGAATTGCACATCATACTACCGTTCCCTACAATCCTCAACAAAACGGTGTAGCAGAAAGAATGAATAGAACCATAATGAATATGGTTCGCTCAATGATGTTTTTCAAGAATGTAAAACTAATGTTTTGGGGTGATGCAGTAAAATGTGCAACATATTTGAGAAATAGAAGTCCCTCAAATGCTCTTGATAACAAGACTCCACATGAAATGTGGTTTGGCCATCTCCCTTCAGTCAAGCATCTCAGAGTTTTTGGTTCCACCTGTTATGCCTTGATTCCAAAGGAGCAAAGAAACAAGCTTGGTGCTCGAAGCAGAAAATGCATTTTTCTAGGGTACGAAGAATACTCCAAGGCATACCGTCTATATGATGAGGTAAACAAGAAATTTGTTATTCCCAGAGATGTCATTTTTCTTGAAACTAATAAAAATGACCAGTCCATTGAGAGACAGCTTGATCATTTGGAAAGTTATCCTCATCCAAAGACATATTCTGAAAATGAATATGAAATTCCAAACCTTGAAGGGGGGATTCCTATTTTGGATCAACCTTTGGAATTTCCATATGAAGCACCAACTCCCCCGCATGAAGAAGTTCTTGCTACTTCACCTGATCAAGAGGTTCAACTAGATGATGTGATTGAGAGAATTGAAAGGATCTCAATCAATGATGAAGCACCACCAGCTGATCAACCAGGACCATCATGGAAGATTCCTAAATGGGCCACAAAGACACTTGAAAGTGTCCATCAGGATGAAGTTGGAAATACGGGAACGAGAAGTTCGAAAAGACATGGGGGAGAAGCAGATAATTCAGGTGATGACATGGATGTATCATTTGATTGTGAATTTAATTTATCTGCTAAATTTGAACCAAGTTCCTTTGAAGAAGCTTCTACTCAGGTTGAGTGGAAAGAAGATATGCAGAATGAGTATGATGCACTTATGAAGAATGGAACTTGGAAGCTGGTTGACCCTCCAGTTGGAACCAAACCAATTGGCTGCAAGTGGGTGTACAAGAACAAATAAAAATTAGATGGCTCACTTGACAAGCACAAAGTGAGGCTTGTAGCAAAAGGCTATGCACAGAAGGAAGGAATTGACTATGAAGAAACTTTTTCTCCTACAGCAAAATGGGCTACCATCCAAAACTTACTCTCTTTAGCTGCTCAGAAAGGGTGGAAAGTTCATCAAATGGATGTGAAGACTGCTTTCTTGAATGGAGACCTGAAAGAGAATGTCTTCATGTCTCA
>LPNX010033810.1:147734-223766 GCA_001517045.1 Pseudotsuga menziesii
TGGATCAGCACCTGTCTCATGGAGATCACGCAAACAGTCAGTTCCGGTAGATTCAACAACAAAAGAAGAATATGTGGCTGCAACTGAAGCAACGAAAGGAATAGTATGGCTTAGGAAGATACTTGAAGATTTGCAAGAAAAACAAGAGAACTCCACTCCATTGTTGGTTGACAATACTTCTGCAATCAAGCTGGCTAAGAATCCTAGATTCCATGATCGAACCAAACACATCAAAACAAAGTATCATTTGATTCGACATCATGTAGAGGCCAAGACAGTCCATCTTCGACATTGTTCCACAAATGATCAAGTTGCAGACATCTTCACCAAAGCGCTTGGACGAGAAAAGTTTGAAAGATTCAGAAACATGATCGGACTTACGAACACCCCTTCGGATTAAGAGGGGGATTGTTAGAATATAATCCGTCGGGATTATTGTAAATAAATAAATAAATCAATAGGAAGCTGAACAGTTACATAGGAAGGTGAAAAGGATGGTTCTCAACCGCCACATGAAATGTATAAATGTGCATGCATTAGTAATGAAAGGACATAGAATCGGGATTTATACCTAACAATAGGAGTTTGACTCGGTTTTTCATTTTGAAAGATCTTTCCTCAAATTAGTAGGAAACCTTACCTTTTCGAGAGGACCCTAAATGGATATAACCCCGCCACTCCACCCCTTGACATTCAAAGGAAAGCCAACCTCTTTAGATAAATAAAACCATAAATGAAAAATAAGGCATATAAATAGGAAGTAAAATGTAACTAAACCAACATCAACAAATATACGTTTTTAGTAAAGATAAGCAGAGTAATTATATAAACAAATCCAAGTAATATAACCACATCACATAAACATGTCATCATTATATATAGGAAAATACATAAAAGGGAAAGACAGTTTATGACACTAAAATTTAGTAACAACGAAAGATACATTCCGCAAGAGTTAAAACAATGTCCTTGAAAGGTAGCATTTAACTAGCTTATAATTTTTATTTTTATATCAAATTTTAGGGACATTACAAGTAGTATCAGAGCCCAAATTCAAAATCTAAGAGACCTAATGGGTGTGCCAAAAATTCATTGCAGAAAATAAGTTATATTTGAAATTTTGTTAACTAACAGAAAATTATTGTTATTACAAAAAACTTAAATTGCGGGATTCAAAGAACAATTTAGATCATGAACAAAGAAGAAGACAACAGTCGGCAAGGAAAATTGAATACCCCCACATAGGAAGAAGAAATGGTGGTTGAATTAAATTCTTATATACTGAAAACCATACAAAGTTTGCAAGAAGACTTACAGGGTTTCAAGGATGATAATATGAATGAAAGAAAAGAGCAGCAAGCAATTAATGAAGCTTTACTGCGGAACATGACGAGAGGAAACCCACATGGAAATCCTACTCATTCAACCAACAAGTTCAAGAAAGAATTTTATCATAAATAGGCTAGTAGCCCAAACAAAGAAGGAAAAGAGGAACACACACCTGAACCTCCAGAAAGATATTATCACAGTCTTTCTAGTGACAATTCCCTGTCTCCTTATAGAAAGAAACATAGGAATGATGATAACCTCCAAGGAAAGTTCATAAAGTTAAAATCCCCAACCTATGAAGGAGAGATGAACACCAAGGAGAAATATGAAGAATGGATTATAGGTATGAGCAAATACTTCTGAGTAAACAACTACTCTAGTGAGATGAAAGCCCATCTAGCCATCTATAATTTAAATGGAAAATCAACTAGACGGTGGAGAGACCTAAAGCATATCAAGAAAGACGAGGTAAAATAAATATGATGGATTAACTTTTGCATAATTTTTCACCCAAAATACATCTAAAAGATTCTTCAACAGGAAGGTGAAAGAATTTCATGAGTTAAGGATGGGTTCCATGACCATGGATGCTTTTATTAACATATTTTTGGATCTTTTACATTATGTGCCATACATAAAGGACGAAAAAGTAAAAAAACAACAGCTTTTAGGATGTCTCCCTCCCAATTTTCGAGAGAGAATTGAATTTGACATGCCTAAAGCTTTGGACACCACCATACACAAATCTAGGCTTTGTCATGATCATGGACAGATGAGGCAGGAAAACATCAACATATGTTGAGACAGGTCTAGGACCTTCTCGGACAATCGCAAATTGGGTTTCAACCCACCACCTTATAGAAAAGAAAACAACAATTTTCCAGCAAATAACAACTTCAACAAGACTGGTACAAATCCAAATATACCAGCACCAAATGCTAACAGACCGGTAGCAAATGGGGGAGCCAATGTTTCCCCAATGCAAATCAAATACTAGAAATTCCAACTGCCCCATTATGCCCAAGATTGTAAGAACAAGACTAATGGTGTCTTGCACAACTTACAAGAAGAACCAATGGTAGAAGACATAGCTGGAACACTGAGGATTTATGTAGCCGTGGATGGCCAAAAATCATACCATCGGGATACTATGGTTGAAATAGAACGTAAGGTTTCAAACACTTCTATTTCAATATTGATTGAACCCGGTGCTTACCGAAGCTATGTAGCTCCTAAAATTGTTGATTTATGTAAACTAGATAAAATTAAACATGAGAAACCATGGCTAGTACAACTAGTCACTGGTACGAAACGAAGTGTTTCTGAAATAGTTAGAGATTGTGAAGTAAACTTGAATGATTTCCCTACTAGGATAAATTTGAATATTTTACCCTTAGGATCGTATGATATACTTATCAACAAGGACTGGTTGGAACAACACCATGTCTCGATTGTCTACACAAGTCAATCTTGTGTACAAATAGCCAAGGGAATTAGATGAAGCTTCAAGGAATTTCTAAGAAGGTTTTTGTTAGGCAAATATCTTCCTTACAGGAAAAGAAGTGCATTAGGAAAGGTTGCAAACTATTTACAATGAACATCTAGGATCTAGAAGCTGAGAGAGAGCAGCACATCAAGGAATTTCCAGTTCTTGTAGAATTTACATATGTATCTCCTAAGGAAATACTAGGATTACAACCAAAATGAGACTTATAATTTTACATAAAACTAACACCAGGGTCAGTTCCAGCTTCAAAATACCCTTACTGCGTGAGTGCACAAAATTTGGTGGAGCTCAAGTTCCAGTTGCATGAGTTGATTGAGACAGGTTATATATGACCTAGTGTGTCCCCTTGGGGAGAACCGATACTTTTTGTATAGAATAAGGACGATACGATGCGTAGGTGCATCTATTACCGACAACTTAACAAGATGACCATCAAGAACCGTTACCCACTCCCTAGGATCAATGACTTGTTCGATCAAGTAGGAGGAGCCAAGAGATTTTCAAATATCGACTTTTAGTCTGGATGTACAGATCCGCGATGAGAATATCCATAAAACCACCTTTCATACGTGATATGACCACTACGCATTTGTAGTAATGTTGATTGGGTTTACCAATGCAGCCATAGATTTTATGTGTCTGATGAGCAATATCATTAGTAAATACCTAGATACATTTGTATTGGTCTTTATAGACAACATCCTAGTTTATTATAAGAGTAAATTGGAACATGAGGAGCAGCTCTACATAGTACAACAAGTGTTACAGGAACACCGGCTCTACACTAAGTTTAGTAAATGTGATTTTTACAAACCACAGATACAATACCTGGGTCACATCATCTACGAGAAGGGGATAGCCATTGACCCAAAAAATATTAAAGCCATAGAGGATTGACCTACCCCTACTTGCGTCATAGACATCAGGTCCTTTTTGGGATTAGTCCGTTACTACCAAAATTTCATTGAGAAATTTTTGAGGATAACTTGTCCCATGACCGCTTTGCAAAAGAAGGTGAACAAGTTCTTATGGACGACCAAGTGCGGGGATTTTTTTGTTTGCACAAATCCAACCAAGGAAGGGATCGAAGGAGTCCTCTTGCAAAACAATTGTGTGATATGTTATGAATTGTGAAAGTTAAAGGAACTTGAACAAAACTATCCCACCCATGATCTTGATTTAGCAGCCATTATCCACACCTTGAAAATGTGGAGGCACTACCTCATGGGGAAGAAATTTCTTCTAAAGACAGAAAATATGATTCTGAAGTATTTATTTGATCTACTAGATCTAAATGCTAGGCATGCCAGATGGTTGGATTTCCTTAGCAAGTACCATTTTGAGTTAAATCATATAAAGGAAAGAAGCATAAAATTATTGATGCTTTAAGTTGACGAGCTCATATGTTATATGAGGTGAATTTAATTCAAACCGATTCAGATTTACACAAGAGGATTAGAACAACCAACAGAGTTGGCCCTTTCTATGTTGAAATCCTCAAGAACGTCCAAGAGCACAAGTTGTTTCAACAACAAAAAGAGAATAAGGTAGACGGAACTGGACTATTGTGGTCCAAAGAAATATTGTATGTTCTCGAAGGAGGGGACATCAGGTCCAACATCCTCACGGAATTTCATTGGAAACCCTACTTGGAGCATCTGGGATATCAAAATATGATATCCGTAGTAAAGAAACACTTTTTCTGGCCTAAGTTAATGGCCTACATAGCGTTGTTTATCACAAAATGTCAGGAATGTCAGCTAGTCAAAGATGAGCACTAGCATCCTTCAAGATTGTTGCAGCGACTACCCATTCCGAAATGGAAGTGGGAGATCATTAGTATGGATTTTATTGGAAGTGGGAGGTCATTAGTATTGGATTTTGTTGGTGGAACTCAGTGTGGGTTCCTAGATTATAGGGATTGGTCTCTGGAGCTCCTAAACTCATGCATATTGGTGCATCAATTGTTAGGTGGTCCCTAAATGAGTTCCCCATGGAACTAGTGAGGTGGAAATAACCTCCTAAGATAGGAAAATACAATTATACTATGGTGGAGCTACAATATCTCACATGTTTAGTAGTACTAATTCCTATTTCATTATGAAAATGTTTGGAGCCTTGGATTGTTGCCCCGGTAAAAGGCAGCAGTAACTCTAACTGTCCTAAGGTAGAGAAATTCCTTTCCCTCCCTTTTACAAGGAAATCGATTTCTTCAAATTCCTTGTCACATAAGTAGTGACCTACACGAATGGTGTAATTACTACCCCAATTATTCAAATTTTTCTTCCCTTTTTGAAATTATCAAGGGAGGAATAATTAATTAATCCTAACAAGTTCCTTATTTTAGTTCCAAAGGGTGTCACTCAATTTCCCTATTTTAGTTCCAAAGGGTGTCACTCAAGTTCCCTATTTTAGTTCCAAAGGGTGTCACTCAAGTTCCCTATTTTCGTTCCAAAGGGTGTCACTTACAAATGATAAAGTTATGATATCGATGGTAAATACACGTCAATGACATAACATTGTGGTCAGTAGGGAGTCCCTTAAGAGACAACCTTTGGAACTAAAATTATTAAATGGTGAGAAGATCTATTGGTTTTGTTGAATCATTCTCTATTTCTTATACACGATTCAAGTCCTATATTTAATGTTTTCCATAGAGTTCTAATTTCAATTATATGGGAAACAAAAAAAAATCCCTAAACTATCTCATATAATGTAAGCCATGTTGGCTTTTGACCTCACTTCGAACCAATTCCAATTCTTCCTTTGCACACAAAAAATCCCAAGATATCGTCCTGACAGAGTGAGTCTTTGTGACAGCACCTGCGACGCAGATGTCGTCTCATTTGAGATATATTTAAACGGGTAACTACCAGAACTAGTTTTCTATAGTTAGGCAGGGGATTTTCGGTCCCTTGGTATTCTACCAAGGTGATTGATAGAGGCTGATGGGTGAGGTCTCTATACTTATTATTCCCAGTTAATTTGAGACACAACGTATCCTTCAACTGGTATTATTGCAATAAACCTGATGCAACATAGATACATTTAACAATAACAGTGCGACAGATACATATAAGTTCATTCATAAGCACATGCCTAACCATTGATTCATGACAACATAAGTATGTGACTTAAACACATTCATCATTCACACATATAACACAGTATCTAACATGGAAACCCATCCAGAAAAAAACATAAAGGTGCTCTTCATCTTGGTTTGCACACTGAACTGTAGACTCTGTTCTAGATCTCTCTTTCTTATCTATACAGGATTATTTCTCCTATCATGCTCACTAGTCTTTTGTTTCTACTCTTTCTCTACTAGACTCTACTGATCATCCACACACAACCTAGATCGACTCGACTTCCTATACGACTCTATTGATGATCCACACATAGCCTGGATAGACTCAATCTGTTCTACACTCTTGCACACTCAACTGTAGGGGTTTTAACTCCTCTCTATGACTCAACATACTAATAGATGGCACACTTGTAGGCTACCAAGGCTATGGAGCCTAACATGACCACATACCACAGAGGATAACATGCATACAACTTGGGTTCCTCCTTTTATAGACTCTTTCATGTCTCTTTCAACTGAATTCATAATGTTAGACAACATGTTGTCTTTCCTATTCTATCGACACATGTCAGTAGGCACTAACACCCGGACTTATAAAGATGATTTCATGTGTGCAACTTCCACCGAATATATCTGACCTCATACCCATGATATTTTTGAACTATCGCTTTCTAGTCATTGCATCGATGAACACCTTCTGGCATGGTTTCTTCTGTCGCTTATTTCCTTTTCACATCCTTTCCTTTGGTCGTGACTTCTCTTCTTTTGTGAACTCTCTACTTCTCTTGTCACAGCTTCCTCTTCTACTACTTATTTCCTTATATATTTATTTTTTGTTTGCTTTTGTTCCTCTTCTGTTGCATTTTCCTTCCTTACTACTTCTTCTACCTTGTCCTTCCTTCCTTCCTTCTGAACTGCTTCTATCGCAACTCCTTTTCCTTCATGTGACCGGACTCTTTTCGTACTTGGGAAGAATTCTAATTGAATTTATCCTTTCTTTCCCTAGGACCAAAAAAACTCCAGCACTCACATGTGGCTTCTCCCGATCCACACCAATCTATTCTTCCATTTCTGTATTTGGGATGACTTTACCTTGAAAATCTAGCAAGATTTTCAAGGTCTCTTATGTGTCTCGTTGCACATCTTCCTCTTCTTTCTACAAGTTTTCCACAAGGTCAGAACTAACGTGTTCCAATGTTACAAGCCTTCTTGCTTCCACTAATCACTATACTCTTTGATGTATAGGTTGAATGATACATGTAATCATTTCTTCCTCAGCATACAACTCTTCAACTACATCTTCCCTTTGTTGTTGTTGTGTGCGCAACATCGTCATTTGCTGTTGCAATTTCTTCATTTATGTCACCTTAGCAATCTTTTGTGCTAAGGGTAACTGTTTCACCTCATACTTAGCTGAGTTACTTCTATCTTAGCTGTGCGCAACTCCTTTGTGACTTTCTATAGTTCAGCATCTTCAATCAAGGCTTCCCAAGTCTGAGAGACTTGGTCGACATCCTTAGCACATGATGCTTCTTCCTCTTCTATCTTCTTCGCAGCTTCAGTTGTTGCTTGTATTCTTTCCTCCAACACATCTGGGGGTGTTCTAGGATTTATCTTTTCTTTGATATCTGTGACCATTTTATGAAGTCCGTCCTCTATCTCGCCATGTCGAATGACCTTAGATTCTGCAAACATTTCTTCTATAATTCCTTCATCAGCAAAGTTTGCACATGCAAGGGTTATAGCCTTGTCGAGTCTATGCCTATTTTCTTCCCATGTCTTTGTCTTCTGCTCGGCCTCTTGCATTTCCTGATTCATCTTATTAACACTTTTATTCACTAATTTCACCTGCTTAATAAAGGCACCTTCTCTAATTTTCATCTCTGCAACTGGGGCATTTTGAAGTGCATATACCTCAGTAATGCGCATCTACGAAAAAAATATTGTTATTTACTCGATGCTTTTGGAAACATCATTAAATTATGGGGTTCCCATATCAAGTACTTCTTCTAATACTTACACTCTAACTAGTGGAAATGGCATTGGAATCTTAGGTTGTTGTTCTTCGAAATTTCCAAGTACATGCTGCGACTCAATTCTCTGAGGCATATAATTTACTGCAATTTTAACCTTTCAACAACTTTGCATATTGTTTTTATCAGATCATTAATGTTATTTGTTAGCTCTGTCTGTCTCTTGTCTATTTTATGAAATCTTGTCTTTGTGACTTCTTCCAGCGCTTCTATTAACTATGTAAAATTTTCCCCATCAATGTTGACAGTATTGGCACTTCTGTCTGCCTTTCTCTTTTTTCTTTTGTTTTGACTCTGCTTGTTTTGTTTCTTCCTTCTTCCTCTTCTCTTCTACATTTTGGGTCTGTCGAAGTTGAAATCAAACCGCTATGAGTTGGGTTGATATCTTCGTGTGGGTTTTCTTTCTCATTGCCATCATTTGGTAGTGGTGGATTATCCTTACACGGGTCTTCTTCTATCGCTAATTGGTCTTATAGCATAGGATCTCATCATTATTTCATCTATTCGTAAATAATGGCTTCCAATTTTTGAGTCTTTATTCAATAAAAATGATGTCACCAACCATTGGCATTTTGTTTCTTGTCGCGACTGTATCTTAACATAATGCACGTCAATCTCAAATTTAATAATTTGGTGGAATTGTCTAACAGTGCCATCATCAAGTCTTGTCTACTTCCACGCCTTATCCCTTTGGGCCTCTCCATGCATAAATCATTCAATATTATTATCATGTTTCAATATCCTTGTTCTTCTATGTGAACCGTAGATTTTGGTATCTGGATCCTATGAAGTGAACCAGTATCCTTGTTTTTCTGTGTGAGAAACAACAAAAGAAATTAAAATCAATAACCAGGGGTAGTGGAAATGTTTACCCTTTTCTTGCAAAATAGATGTGTCTTCTAGTAATTCATTCAGTGAGAATTGAGACCAGTTAATATGAACTCACTCTGCACCGAGTTCAGCTAACACAACCGCACCCGCAATATATTGGTTTGGTCGTAGTTTGCTCAAAATTTTATAGGCCAATAGATTCACGAAAAAGTGAATGGTATAGTCATTAATGGAAGAGATTAGGAACCCTCTGTTGGCCCTAGTCAAGTCATACTTGTCTTTAACCTTTGCTTCCATCACTTTGTCCTAGTCTTTTCATAAATATGGTGTTGGATCTATACCTTCTAGTGAGAGGCTTGTTATCGATTCAATGAGCTCGATATCCATAAAGTGTACTTGATTTAGCCGAAGGAATCCTCCATGAAATGATAATAGAAACTGTCAGACAAAGGTATTCACTTCTGTGCTTCGACCAAAGTGTGGCATGTATAGAAATAATAACAGTCCGGACTGATCTAATCTTCTCACCCATTCCATTGGAACTAGGTTCTTTGGTGAATCTGGTGTGTCCTGCATAGTTAACATACAGTTTCCCTTTTCCAAGTCTTTCTATTTCTTCATCTCATGGTCAGCAAAGGATAACTTCAGCAGGTTTGGAAAAATGGTCTTTAGCACCTTGAATCCTTTTGGCACTATGGGTTCTAGCAGTGGGGCACATTTCTTGGTTGTAATTTTGACCCTTGGTGTTTTTTCACGTCTTGGTGGGATATATGGCAGAAACAAATGTTTGGTTTCAGATTATTTATCCTCCTCAGGTATTGATGCAATTTTTGTGGTGTCGTTCCTTTTTCTTTCCTCTTCCTATTTCCATTGCGCTCTCCCCATGAAGTTCCAAATGGACATGGTCTGTCTGTATGCACTTTTCTTGAAGTCCTAATAGAAACTAGCTCAACAACTGGAGCGGTCTACTCAAAAACTGGTGGAACCTCCTCCCATAGTGGGACATATGTCGCAATATCTTCCATGATTTGTGTAGGTGATGTAGTCACAACTTCGGTTTTAACAACTGAACTAGCACAGGAGATCGAAATAACCATGCTCTGAGAAATTTTCTTCGACTCTTTGAAGTTGTAGACAACAATTGATCTTCTGTCATTCAAACAGAATGAAATGAACTTAGACATGAAGGTTGATAGGATGCAACGCCCCCCCCCCCNTGTGTGTCATCGATTATTTTTCACATCAGCGGTATTTATTACCATAATGATGAATGTGACCAAAAAGAACGTCATCAAATTCTCTCGAATTTTGAATTTAATTCCCTCTAGCTATTATGTCTGTGATTCCTATATTTCTTGCAACAACGTCACACTCCTTACGACATGTTTTCTTCTTTAAAATATCTTCTTTTCAAGTGATAGCGTCGCACTCCCTGCGACCTATTTTCTTTCGTCTCGGCTTTTCATTTCTTACAACAAACTATGTGTCTTTTCCCTGAATTTCTAGTCTTCAGTAGACACCAAGTCTGTGAGACTTCACTTCTTTTTGCAGAAGACTAGCAGTATGAAAATTAAAAAATTCCTCTGTTTCCTTTCTTTTCTCTCTTTTGTCTCTCTTTTTTTTAATGTGACCAAGTCGCTGCCATTGTGATACAACTTCAACCGACTTCCATTCACCATTCCTTTGACTTTTGTTCCATATAACTTTTGCAATTTCACTACTTATCCATCAGTGATCTCCTTGATGATATACGGTCCTAACGAATGTGTTTCAACTTTCGTAGGTGCTTGAAATTTTTGTTGTCATACATAAGAACAAGTCCTCCAACCTAAAACTGCTTGTTCTTAATGTGTCGATCATGCCATACTTTTTGTCTTTGTTTTTCACATTTTGATGAAAGCCTGTGACAAAACGTTCTTCTTCTAGTTGCACAAGATGCAACAATATTTCTTCGATAGCATCCACATCTGTCATTTCTGTGAACGTAGCAATTGTTAAGCTCGAGACAATATACTCCATAGGCATCACAATTTCTTGTCCATATACGAAACAAAATGGAGTTTTCCCTGTCAATTTCTGACAAGTCGTGTGATATGCCCATAATACCGCTGAAATTTTTTGATCCCAATCATCTCTTTGAACATTGCAAACCTTTTTCAATACATTTTTCATAATTTTGTTAAAGGATTCGATAGCTCCATTTTCTTGAGGATGATAAGGTATTCTCCTTCTATGTTGAATATGGAATACCTATGTGAGTTCTTCAATCAAATGGTTGAAAAAAGTGCGTACCTTGATCACTTATTAAAATATTTGGGAATCCAAATCATGTCACGACATTCTAAAATAAAAACTTCACAGTAGTACAATCCTTTACTAGTTTTGCTTTAGCCCATCTGGTTAGGTAATCGACCGCAGTAATAATATAGCATGCACCAGTGCACTTTCCAATCCGATTGATAGGACCCACAAAATAAATGGCCTATTTATCAAATGGCTATAAATTTATTTGAGGTACTAATGGAATTTCATCCTATTGCGACAGCTTTCCACTCCTTTGGAGGACATCACAATTGCGACAATGATCTTAGGAATCCGCATGCATCGTGGGCCAACATAATCCTGCTTGCAAAATCCTGGGCACCATAGATTTTCCTATGTATTTTCCTCTTGCAACACCATCATGTGCTTCATTTAATATCAATGTTCACTCCTTCTCTACAACACAACGATGAAGAATCTCATCATGACCCACTTTATACAATTTTCCAGTGATCAACTAGAAATCCGCAACTTGCACGACCAACTCTTTCTTCTGTGCAATGATGAACTCAGCTAGTGTATAACCTATAATCAAAAATTGTATGATATCCCTATAATGATCATCAAACATGGTTAACACAAATAGTATCGCATTAGGTAGATTATCATCCAAGTTATCCGGCTCTTCACCACTTTCTATCCTTGAAAGATGGTCTGGTCCCAAATTCAATCGATCAGGTTTAAGAATTAATTCAAAATCAAATTCCTAGAAGAGGAGAAGACACCATCAGATCTTCCCACCCCAACAATGGCTTATTGAACAGGTATTTCAATTCAGAATGGTCAGTGTACATCTTAAAATTTCCACCCAACAGATAATGTCTGAATTTTTGCAGCGCGTATACCATCACTAAACCTTCTCTTTCTGTCGTGGTATAAATGTTGGGTGATCATCTATGAACTCGAATGTATGTGTGAAACTAGTGGATAGTTCTTCCCACTCAAGCATTCATCCTCATAGTTCAAAAAATGCATACCACTTCCTTGGTATCATGTCCAGCATATGCACAAAGTGATGAACCCATTCTTGTCACGGATATGCCTAATATGTCACATGACAATACTCAATATGTTTGACAGGATCTGTCAATCTTGTATACTTTTAATTATTATAACTGATTTCTTCTCCAAATCTAATCTCCAACAATATTCTGCCTTGCGACCATTTGGATATAGATTGTTTATGTGTACCCCACCATCTAGCGGGTGTAGCTTTCAGCACAAAGTCCAAGGCAGAGAATCGATGTGATTATGTAACTTCTACTTCAAATTCTGATAGAAAATATTCAAGTTTAGGAAAACATTCATATGTGGGTATTTCTCTTGCCTCGACTCCTTTTTCTATTGCACAAATATTGTAATTCTTGTGCATCTTCTCATGGAAACTGCGTGCAGTCGATTCTGCCCATTTTATAATTCTTCACCTGAATCAGATGTACATGATATAAAACTCTACCAACTCATATTTCCAACAAATTTTGGGTTTATATATTCATTCCTCTAAGACATGATGTTATATAAGTGATCCAAGTAATCACGTTGTCCTTCATTGTTAACGGGCTTGACATATCTCTGTCCTTCAAGCAGATCAATTGGAGCAACCACCCTAATCTCTGAGTTTTCAAACAACAAGATTCGTCTTTTAAAATTGATGATGGTATGAGTATCTATCACCCAGTCAATCCCTAAAAGTGTAGGATATGGGTTTGTATCATCAACAATGTCGATCACTTCAAAATATTCATTTGTTCTCAAACCTTCTACCTCAACAGGTACTTGAGTCAGTCGACCAATGGGTATAACCTTCGACTAGTTTGCTAGTCTTAATTGAATGGGAGACCAATACAGTCGTGGATTTTTCATGATTTCCCGTGTCTGCCTTGTCAAGATATTGACATCAGCTCCCTTATCTAAACTTATATTCCATGTTATAGTCTCCTTTCTGTGCAGTCATTTGCAACTCGCGGCCAGTTTTTAATCTCTTCCAATATGGTTAACTATTATTTCGGGTCGCAACTCTTCTCGAGTTTCTTCTATGAGTGTTGTCAATTTTGCGAGGGAATATTTATCATGGTTTAGAGCTAAACAACATTTGAAAAAATATTGAGCTTACTAAACTTTCTCATCGGTTTCTTCCTGAGTATTTGATCGAACCTTTTGGACATCTCTCTTATTTGTCCATATGTCGATGCTTGATTTGTGTCAAAAAATTCATATTGGACATCGAAGAGTACTTTCTTCTCTTTATGCATGTCAAATGGTACTTTTTTTGTCCTGTTGGTCACACCTATGGTTTTCCATGTTATGTGTCTTGGTCTGCTCCAGTCATAACACCTCCCCCTGTGACAGAAAAAATGTTTCCTTCCCTTGGATCGATAGAAATCATCTGTATATTTGGGTTGGGATTCTACACAAGGTTGGGATTTCCCACATTTCGAGCCTACCATTTCGCAATCAATTGTGGACATTGTTCAATAGTATGATCAAATTATTTACAATATGAACATGTCTTCGCAGGACTTGCAAAATATCGAGAAAAATGTCATGGTTTTCCCCAGTTATAACATACAACTTGGCCTCGTCCTTGACCAAATCCTCCTCCTCCTTGTTATTGTTATCCTTGGCCTCAAAAATTTCCACCCCCCTAGGTTGAGAGTAGGGTTGTTGCAACGGATACTGATTTGGTTGATATTGCGGTTTTTGAAATTGTGTTGGTGGATATTAAGCAAGCTAGTATGGATCTTGCACTCATTCAACTTCCATCTGCTCATAATTCTTCACCAAGTAGGTATCCACCGTATTCTCATGCAACAGCTGAAATGATCTACAATATTTCTCATTGTGTCCTACAGATTTACAAAATTTACAATACAAACTAGTTGGTGTACTTAGAATCTTATGCAAATACATGCATTCTTCTGACCGATGGAATCTAGTCTAACATATTCCACACCAAGGAATCCCTTCATGTTTATTGGGTCTGGCGCTCCTGTTTCGACATAGTTCATGAGTGTCGGGAAATTATCTTTATGGTGTTCTTTTGTTCTACATCTTGTACACCATAGATCTTCTTGAATCTCCTTGTCTTTCTTGATGTATTGGATTTGTACCATAAGGTTAGATAGTTGCGACTGAATCTACATTATTCCTGCACCGGTTTCTCCAATTGGTGAGGATTCTAGCTTCATTGTTATTTCTGAGCTTTTCTCTGCGACACAATTTTATGTTGCATCAATGGAATTCGGATGTGAGACAACAATGCAGAAATGAACCATTCCTTATGATGTACGTCTGACATATGGAATCTTACTTTGTCCATTAATGTCTTAAATATCTGGTCAAAGTCCCAAATAGACTCTATAGGTAACTGCTTGATCTCTTTAATATATGCAATACATTACGACTTAAATTTTGGATTTCTGAACTCATCTGTAATTCCAATTCAAATCTAGTCAATCATTTTCTGCACAACTCCTACTAGCACTATATAAAAATTCATGTACCAGTCTAGTCCACGACCTCACAGAGTCGTGACCATCTGTGCTTTCTTTATGTCTTCATTTTGGACTTGCCTCATAGTCCATATGGCTTCACAAAGAAGCCAATGTTGCTATCGGTCTTCCAACCCATTTCCATTAAATGTCGAAAACTTAATGTATGTTCCAGCTATATTGTTAACTACTGGAATGCATGGGAAACAATTTTCAGTAGCCAGAATCCTTTTCCACTATTCACAGTGTTAGTACCATTTGTATTTACAAACCCACTTGCAGACGAGTTTCTAGATCTTACATCTCGCGATGTGTGCATGGTTGTAGGGGTATTGTACTCGTGCTCTGGGTCTGGAGCTTCTGCCAATTCTTCTGATTCTTATTCTCCTTTGGATATTGGATAATATCAAAAGATCCATGTCTCTTGATGATGAACCTACTTAAGAGGTTCGAAACTGGTCGAGAGATAAAAACCCTACCGCAGGTCTCCTATTGATAAAAATTCTTCTTCTTCATCGCAAGAGACTTCATCCACGTGTGATGCAAGCTTGTAGTCTTCTCCTTTGGTCGTACTACAACTTCCTCTTCCTATGAGATTCTTTCTTCTCTTTACTGACCAAATTTTTCTTCCACTTCTCAAATATCCATCCTCTAGTTTAGTTCCACTATCATTGGGAAACTTATCAACTTAGTTTGTGCCATTTTTCACATAGTTCTGCTATGACATATCTCACCTTCTATGCCCATTTCTCAACTATCACAATCATAGGAATCCTTTTTCACATATGAGCATCTTTATCCAAGTTTTCAAGGATGACAAATATCTTCCGCAGGGCCCTTGGAAAAATTTTCCGTCCACCTCACTATATGAGGTTATTGTGTCAACAACAAACTCAGTAATATATCCTTGTAAAATGTTATCCACCCAAAAATCAACAACCCTTTACACAGGGTTTCTCACACTTTTCAGTCATTGAATCAATAGAGGATTCCACTCTGTTGGTTGACCTCCTTGAAAATTTATTTTCTAGGTTACCAACTTCGATAACCACTCATGCAAAATGATAGGAAATTCTGAAAAATAAAATCTCATGAATATCCGTGTACATATATCGTCCCAACCACTCTATTGGATTCAACCGAGATCCTTTATTCTCTTCTTCTACAAACTATAATTCTTTGAAATCCAACCAGTCTTGAATTTTAGCCTACCTTGGATGCCACAACATATCCCTCACCAAAATGTTTCATGATACTGTTGCAGCTGCAACTATTGTGCCCCGAAAAATTTTATTTTTAGGGTCCCCCCTTTTTTATTTTAATCTCTAGATGGCCTAAGAATGTTTTATTTCTACCAAGGTTTGCTAGGAGCTTAATAATTTTCTGTAAAAACTTAGTCTTTTTGCATGCCCATATCGGATGCTCAGTTGATTAGTCTTCCAAAACAGCGGAAACCTTCCATGGTCTGAGTCACTATATCGGGAGTCGGTTTGTGTACAATCTCGGAGATAGTTTGTCGATGTTTCGACATTTTAGTGTAAAGCTGATCGGATGAATTGGGTGTCTGTTCGACTATCTTTTTCTGATGTCTGGTAAATTTGGAAATCTCATCGTCGGTTGTGTTTTTCGGAATTAACCAAAGATTTATTTTTCCCGCCAGCCGACGTTGCGGAGAATTACTAAGGAGTCAACCTGGAGCTTCATCAGGTTCCCACCGATACCAAAGAAGTCAGTGCTTTCGACATCTTATGTGAATTTCCCATCCGATTATCGAGTAAGTAGAGTTGTCTCGTCCAACGTTGCAGATGCTTTCAAGACTATATCTCCGGCGTTTGGTTAAAATCTTTTCCCACTAGTATTAGTTGTCTTGTCAATCTCCTCTATGCCCACGGTAGTCAGTTCCTGTCCAGGTCGCTCGTCACTTCATTGCTAGGTAGGATTCGCTCATGATTTTGTTTTGTGCTTGGTTTTTGTTTTTTTAAACATCCAGGGTGGATAGGGTTAGGTTTTTCATGGTAGGGTAAGGTTTTACGCATTTTTGAGGTTTTCCTGCGGTGAATTTCCTCTACTTAAGATGCGGCCTACTTATTTGTGAGAGTTTTCATTTTAGGTCGGTTAGGTTTTTCCACCCAGCCTCTGTGCAACCGTGAGTGCATCATTTACATTTATTGGGAAGGTTAGGGCACGGTGCAGGTGAGAGTTTCGCTTCTTGCACCGCCCTGTTCTTGATTGCTCTGTTTTAATCCTAGGGTTAGACAACTGTATCCTCTTTGATAGTATGTTTCTGTGGGATACCGGAGGGCCACGTAACTATAAGATTTTGATGATTTTTTGTTTTGAGAAGACAGGCGGTATGAGCCATTCCTCAGTCGAGATGCACATATAGATTTTTTAGGAGGCTCGAAGAGGTTAGGGTTTAAGCTAGCGAAGTTTTAGCAAGTTTGGGGGCAGAGGGATATTTTGAAGGTTCTCTTTGTTTAGATTCTCTCACTCAGAAAGGTTGTGGGTGTTAATAATATTTTTCAGTATGCATATTGATCAAATGGTAAGATGTGGTTGTTTTATTGTTTTCTCACTACACCGATTGCTAGAGATAAATAGACTGAGATCCTGTTGTATAATGGCTGCATGTAAATTATCAACACAACAATATACCGCAAAAAAAAAAAAAAAATCCCAAGCAACCAAAGAGGAACCTGAAGTGGAGGTGATAACCAGAGTGGAAGTCATCTATGGAGATACTAAAGCTATTACTGGAGTTGATCCAAAAGATAAATGGGGAGAGGTATATAGGATGATTTCAAGCAAGAGTGTTCCATATGCTGGCTTTGAAGATATGCCCATATATGCGAACATTGAAAGATCAACCCTTATGAAAGTGGCTACTAGGCCTGAGTTGTTCCCATGCGTAGAGGTGATAGGGTGGATTCTTCCTAGGGCTAATGTAACAAGGATGATATTGGACAATACCGTGAAGCAGGGTTATGCTGCATATAGCCCAGCTTATGTATCTATGGCATATAATTTACCAACAGCACAAACTGATCTGACTGAAATTTGGTTAAAGGAGCTGAATTTAGACATGGTGGAACCAGTCAAGAAGATGATGAGACCAGGGAAAAAATTATGTACAAGGCCTTCTGGAGAGTATGAAACATCAACTTTTTGTACTCCACATAGGTTCATTGCTTTGATGCTAAACAGAATTTTTAAATGGAAATTTTTTTTAAATGGGTTGGATACTAATTATCTATTTTTTTGCTACGCAAGGTACAATTTTTAACTGGGAAAGTATAGTATCCAATAGTCTGTCCACTGGTATAAGCGCAGCATTGGGAGGAGTGTCCCAAAAGAAGTCAAAATTTTACATGAGTTATATTTTGATTGATTGCATTTTGTGCACTCAACTTTTCCCAGCCTTAAGTGCCATTGGGATAAGGACCGAGCTCCAGTGTATGTGGCCTATAAATTGTTCTAGGCCCACAAATATTACAGCCATTATAAGGAGAGTTGTGAGCATTTCATTATGCCATTATATACTTTGATTTATTGGTTGAAAGCAATTGTATGTTAGAAGAAGCTTTCAAAGTTGTGCAAGAACACGGAAGCTATTATCTGACAGAAGAAGGCCTATATTTAAGAATGTATGGTGGTTAGAGAGCCCCTTCTCTTCTACCGAAGTATGCTACAGATTATGTAATCCATAAAGAGGCTGTGAGACAGTTGTATATTGATGGGATAAGAAATTTCCTTTTTTAGCAGAAGAAGGAAGTCTATCCTGTAGTGCCCTTTTTTGTTGGAACTTACAAATTTTCCAGGGTAAAGAATGCATTGGAGTTTGTCAAGGAATTAGAGTAATTTCACTTCAGTGAAATGAATTTCCATAGGAATGACTCTGAGGGAAAATTTGTTGATTATTGCACAAAAGCTGGAGTACATTTCGAATATACAAATTTTTGGGATAAGGATGAAGAGAACTTTCGAAATGATAAGAACATGACAACTTTAAGGAAAAGATTCAAGCAGAAGATAGCTATTGTTGGTGGTAAAGGCAAAGCTGCTGAGAGGCAGAAAAGGAAAGAATAAGAAGAAGCAAAAAAGAGGTAGGAAGAAGCTAATAGACTAGTACAAGAGGCAGAGAACTGGTTGAGAACAGAAGAAGAAGAAAAGAAACAAGCAGCTGAAGAAGCAGCAAAGAATATTGAAGAAGAAAACAAAAGAAAAGAAGAAGAAATAATACAGAAAAAGAAGGCAGAAAGTGAAGGGTTTAGATTAGAAGATGTCCAAAAGAAAAAAAATCCAGCAAAAAGGAAGGTGAAGGAGTGAGAGAAGAAACACAAGAAGAACGAGACCCTACTGATCAAGGACAGGGCCAATCTGATATTGACTCATTAGAGCCTATTGTTCCTTATAGTAGTGTAGGAGAAGGTTCAGTGTCAATTTCTAGAGTTGAGTTAATTCCTTTCATACCCACTGAAGGGGAGGAGTTGCCATATTCTAACACTATCTTTTATGACAAGGAAAAAAAGAGAATTGTCAAACGAACAGAAAAGAAGGTGAACATTTGGGGTAAACCAGAAGTCATGGTGACTGAGAAGACAGTGGTTCACGGTACACACAAAGATCCACGATTAATAGCGAGGGATGGGGTAGCTCTAACCCTAGCCACTAAACATAATGTGGACATAATTATGATAGATCTAGAATAGTCTCAGAAAAGGGTCACACAGTTGAAAGAGACTTTGAAGAAAGAAACGAGTGAAAGTCAGATTTTGAAAAGGAAGTATGAGGATATGATCGGTGAAGTTGAGGTATCAAAGGAAGAGTGTTAGAATCTACAGGCGGATAAAGATGCTTTGGTAATATCTGCAGGAAATATAGAAAAGGAAAACTAGGCCACCTTGGCAGAGTTTGAGAAATTGCAGCAAAGATATCATATGTTGGAAGCCGAAAGAGATAATATTAGGTTATCAGTTGAAAATGTGAATAAGGAAAAGAGAGAGTTAGAAGGTAAAGTGACAGAGCTGGAAGTACAAAATACCACAGTAGAAGGGAAAGCTAAGCTATATGAAAGCTAGATAGTAGCCTTGGAGGAACAAAAGAATTCACTAGCAGCTTCACTTAAGACAACTGTGGAGCAAAAGGTTGATATTGAACCTTTAAAGAAGCATGCCCTTATGCTTCGAAAGAAGATTCATCAAATGCAACTGCAGATGGTGGAAGAAAGATTTAAAGTTCAACAAATAGACATCATATTAAAAGAAATTGTAAATACAATTTCTTATTTTTTGGATAGGAAACAAGATATCTTATAACTCTGCGGGGAAGGATGACATGGGTAGAAACAAACAAGAAATCTCCCGCAGATATATCTGTCAAATATCTGGAGACGATCAAGCTGGAATACGAGCTGATCGAGTTTGCTAGCAAAGCAGTAGAAGAACTAAAAAATACAGTGAAGAAAACAAAGAATGCATGTGCTGAACTCTGTAGGAGAGTGATCCTAACTTATAATCAGTGTCAGACCTCCGCTATAAAGAGATTAGAAGTGCTACCAGAGCATGAAATGTTTTTGAAATAATTATAAGAAAGATGCAACGAAGATGAACAAGCCATTCAGCAAGTCAAGGAGTTAGATGAAAAGGTACTCAAGACTGAAATAGCACATGCAACTATGAGTATACACTTGCAGGAAGACTAGATGCGCTTGATCCCTGCCAGGGTAGAGGGTGTAAAATCCCAGGTTTCTAAGCACGGAATTACTATTATATTTCTCGAACCTTCTAGTTTTGAGAATATAGGAGCAGAGGCAAATGCAAGGAGAAATTTTATGAACAAGCAGGCTGGACCCTCTTAGTTGGACTGTCTAGCACTTTGATAAATAATGTAATATGTTGTATTTATTTTTTTGTCCAGAAGCTAAAAGACAAAATTTTGTAAGGGAAAGGTTGGGGAAGCCCAAAAGGCAATGAGGGTAGCCCAAGAATTTTGCTTTCTTTGTATAAATATAGGAAAACTTTATGAGCCAAGGACCTTTTTTTCAGACTATCTTTGTGCAAGATTATTGTAAGAAGAACTATTTCATCTTATAATAAAGAGTTATATTTTTTGCTAGAGAAGGCGCTGTGGGGTTTCAAATGTTTGATATGGACTTGTTGGATGTGAACTATTTTTGTTTCATCTTGTTTCCATGAACTGTGAGATCATTCTAACTTATGAATTCTTTCATGTTATGAATGTACTCATGTTTATTCCTGTGAAACTTACACAATCATATTTGAGTAATGATGTTTTAATTAACAATGAGCTATCTTTTTGTTTATCTTTCTAATGATATTCATGTATTCATAAATATTAATAGTTATCTGTAGTGTGCTTTATGCATGTTATACAATACATTACTCAGCATTAATTATAGTATTTCTCCCTAGGGATAGGTTAGTGAGTCTTAGTTAGTTTCTTTTGTTTATGATTTAGAAGCAAGAGAGGTAAGATGAGAGGTAATAACCTACGCATCACATTCTAACACTCCTCCTTTTCTCTATCAACTGCATTTAGCTAGGCACTTGCATATCATATATAAATATAAAACTAAAAAATACTCCTAAACGGTGGACTGGGCCGCAACAGGTAAAATAAGCTTTAACTGTTACTTGATCTACAGTAGCCAGACCGTAAACCAGACGGATTCCCCATACCAAACAATAATGAGCTAATTGGGAACATTTATTGGGGAGAATCCCTACTATTGTTACCTACGATTTTCTAGGCCTCAACAATTTTGGCTCTAGAAGGAGGGACACTAGTGTATGGTTGGCTGAGGAAGTCCGCTTTCTCAAGATTACTCCACTGGTGACAGTTTTGAAACTAGTTTTCCTTGAAAACACACTCTTGAAGGAAAAGAACCGAGGTATCTCTATCCCATTAACAATGAAGTGGTAGAAGATTTAAGGAGGATTACTAGGGCATATGTGAAAAATATTGGAGGGTTACCTATTATCCCTGTTCTACCTAGAAGAGATTATCAGAAGAAGGGTGTCCTCAATTGGAAGATTCAGTGTTGGTAAAAGATCTTGAAGAATGGGTAGAAACAGCCTTACAAGAAGTTGTCCAACCTTTGGATCAGTTGGGGCCAGATTCTCTTCATTGTTCACCTTTTTAGACCCTTGTTCAGTCTCCACCTCATACTCCACTCAGAATCATGGCCAATGTGAATGAAAATCAGCCACCTCCATAGCCTGCTTAGAGAGATAGATGTCCTTTAAACTTGACACCTCCATTGCATGATATGCCTCAGAGTTTTGACAAAATTTTACCCAAGTTTGAACCCAGTGAAGGAATTCTTGTGGATGATCACTTGCAGAGTTTTAATATGGCTTTTGAAGGTCTACAAGCAACAGCACATGAAGATGTAGTTTGCAGATTATTCCTGTGTACCCTGAAAGGTAAAGTGGCTTGATGGTATTTTTCTCTACCGGTAAACTCAATCACAAATTGGAATATTTTTGAGAGACTGTTCATAAACAAATACGGAATCCATAAAAATCACGCAATGTTAATGAAAGGATTGATTTCCTTAAATAAAGAAAAAAAATCAACGGTACATAATTTTACTCAGAGGTTTGTTGTCTATTTGAAAAACTTCAATGCAGCTGATAAACCATATGAGCATTCTCTAATTGAGTACTATACCTCAGCCCTTGGGCCTGATCTAGCCATGTTTTCCAAGAGATCAGTTAGGCCCACTTTGGTATATACTTATTAAGAAGCTGAGAAGGTAGAGGCAGAAATGGAGAGTATAGAACACTACCCTACGCAGTCAAACGAAAAGACTTATGGAAACCAAAATCCTTTTTTATTAACTAAGTCTAAGGATGAATGATCACAGGAGTTAGATGGGGTATTGAAGATGATGCAAAAGTTATCAAACAGGGTTATTGATTTAGAAAAATAAAAGGAGGCGCATAAACAATACAAGCCTTATTATAAAAGGAGAGAAGACAACAGTCAACCTAAGCCTCCCCCACATAGTCCCTCAGCCATGAATATGACAGATGTTGGAATGGATAATTTTTGTACATTCCATCAGCAACCTCATTCTGAAAATAATTGCCCACAATGGAAAATAATTTCCCACAATGGATAAATTCTATGACCTTAGTGATGAATCAATTGTTGGATTCTAAGTTGACAAAGACTGTGGAAGAGAAAAAGAAAGACCGTGAACCAACAGAAACACAAGAGGAAGACACCTGGGTTTTATGGGACTGTGTGTCTATGTTTAACATGGAAGATGAAGATCTCTTTGACAAGGAAGAAATACCAGAGACAAATGTCACAACAAGAAGTCAAAATCCATTAAAAGAAGATAACTTGATACTTCCCAAGATTAAAAAACTTTGAGAGAACATAAAGAAAATGAAGAATAATAATGCAACTGTTAACATACTTGAGTTTGTCATTTCAAATAAGAATCCCCAGAAAATCAATACACCTGTAAAACCTACTGAAAATAAAGCTGAAAATATTAAGAAGAATTTGAATGAGCATGAGATGGGATATGATATTGTGGAAGACATTAAAAAGGCTAAATCAAATATCTCATTCTTTGAAATGTGCAATCTACCTCAGCAAAAGGAGAAACTCTTAAAATCACTTTAGACACCCGAGAAGGAGCTTCCCATAGACAACCAACCTGAGGAAGAGATTGGTGAGACAAGTTTAGGAGGAAAATCTAAGTATAAAACTCTAGCTTTTCTTCTAACCTTTGAAATTTTCAACTATAATGTGCATAACTATTTGGTGGATTCAAAAGCATTAGTCAATGTCATGCCACTTTCAGTATGTAAGCAAATAAATGGTCAACCTAAACCTACTACATGACAATTTCTTCAATTAGACAGAACAACCATGAAAGTGTTAGGAGAAATGGAAGATGTTTTGATCTATTTATCTGTAGATGAGAGGGTATGTCAGTACATAGACATTGTCGTAGAAGATATCCCAGATGCTTATGGTTTGGTTTTAAGCCGG
The DNA here is from genome assembly GCA_001517045.1 of Pseudotsuga menziesii. Lineage (NCBI taxonomy): Eukaryota > Viridiplantae > Streptophyta > Pinopsida > Pinales > Pinaceae > Pseudotsuga > Pseudotsuga menziesii. The sequence goes on from LPNX010033810.1 coordinate 171,372, forward strand.
GATTGGTTAGCACGTTTAGAAGGGTATTTTACATCAAATTGGTCACATTTGTGGTTGTCTTATAAAGGATGTCAAAATCGGATAAAGGAGTTAAGAGAGCCTCAAATGAAATATAATGTGACTCAGTTAGAGGGAAAAAATGAACCAGTAAATTCTGTGTTGGGAAACTATTTCATTGAACTAGAACCAGGAAATTACCAAGTTGAAGAAGCCAACAGTATACCTGATATCCATCTCGATTTCCTTCGATTCTCATGGGTTGATAATATTGATTGTAACATAGTAGATTTAGTTCTAGATGTAGTTAGTAATCCAATTACGGTAGGAGTAGAAAGTTTTTGGGTTCTTTATTTCGATGGTTCTAAAAAATTGGAAGGATAAGGAGCTGGTTGTGTCCTGATTGATCCAGAAAAAAATAAACATTTTCTTTCATGTAGATTAGAATTCGAATGCACAAATAACACAGCTAAATATGAAGCATTAGTTCAGGGACTGAAAAAAGCGATAGAATTAAAAGTAGAAAATCTGAAAGTGTTTGGAGATTCTGAAATCGTTGTTAAGTAAATCCAAAACAAAATTCACTGCATATCACCGCATTTGAAGTCTTACCAAAATAAAGTATGGGATTTATTCATAAATTTCCATGCATTAAATATTTCTTCAATTCCTAGAGAAAAAAATGAAGCAGCTGATTTGTTAGCTACATCAGTTGCAAGGTTGGTACCTACAAATAATACATGTTCAATTGCATTGCTTTTCAGGCCTTTTGTTCCAAATAACATCACTAATATGAGGGTGTTCAATGATGATGAAAAAATATTGGAATGCTTAACAAATAATGATGCATTTAAAGGAGAAATAATAGATGAGGAAGAACATCAAGAAGAATTACAGTACGGAATTTCATTCTGAAAGGAGTTAGAACTTTGGAATAGATATTTGATTTAGACAACAAGTTCAGAAAGCCAACGAATATCAAGACTCATAGCTTGTCTTTACAATTCGAGCTGATAAATCTAGGGACAGAAGCTGAACCCAAATATGTGAATTTGGGGAAGTGTTGTTCACCCGGTGAGAGGAGTAAATTCATCAGCTTATTCAGACAATATAAGGATGTATTTTCTTGGACTTATGAAGACCTAAAGACGTATGACACTAAAATTCTACAACATGTGATTCCAATCTAGGTTAGAGTCAAACCTTTCTAGCAGCCTCTGAGAAAAATGCATCCAAAGCTAGAACCCCTAATTCAAAGTGAAGTAAAAAATTTGCTAGATGCTAAAATCATATTTAAAGTCAGACATTCAGAATGGGTCTCAAATTTGGTACCAGTCCAGAAAAATTCTAGAGAGATCAAACTTTGCGTAGATTTCAGAAATCTTAATCATGCATCAGATAAAGATAATTATCCTGTCCCACCCATGGAACAAATAATACAAATAGTCTTAGGTTCTGAACTATTCTCTCTATTAGATGGATTCTCCAGTTATAATCAAGTATCAGTAGTGGAAGAGGACAGGATCAAGACCACTTTCAGAACCAAGTGGGGAACTTTTGCATACAGGAGGATTCCCTTTGGACTTATTAATGTTGGAGCAACTTTCCAGAGGGATATGGATATAGCTTTCCGTGGTCTGGTTGGTTGTAGTGTTGTGGTCTATCTAGATGATGTTACCATATTTTCAAAGAAGGGAGAAGAGCATGCATTTCATTTGAAACATATTTTTGAGCGCTGCAGGAAATATGGCATTTTGTTAAATCCTAAGAAATGTGTGTTAGTAGTCACAGAAGGAAAGCTACTGGGTCATGCAATTTCTAAAAAACGGATCTCCATAGACCTAGAAAGGATTAAATCCATAGAATGGATCCCTTTACCCCATAATAAAAAAGGTATGCAATATTTTATAGGGACAATCAATTTTGTGCGAAGGATTGTGCCATACTTTGCTCAAATCATCAAACATTTGCAACAAATGGTTTAGCAGAGTGTGGAGTTCAAATGGACTGATTCGGAGAAGAATGCATTCAACAAGTTAAATACATCTATTGCTCATGCACCGTCACTCAAAAGTCCAAATTTTGAAAAGGATTTTATACTATACACTTTCACTTCTAATGATTCATTAGCAACGGTACTTACATAGAAGGAGGATGGGGGAGATGAGTACCCGATATCATTTATGAGCACTGGTCTGCAAGGGGATGAATTGAACTACCCCATGGTTGATAAACAAGATTATGCATTTTTTAATGCGGTAACACAATTTAGGCCATACATACTTAAGAATCGCACCAAAGTAATAGTCCCACACCCAGCAGTACGATCCCTTTTTGTAAAAAAATAACTGGGAGAAAGAAGAGGTAATTGGGTGACTCCTTTGCAAGAATATGATCTTGAACTTAAGCCAGCAACCATAATTAAAGGACAAAGAATTTGTAAGTTGATGGCTAAAGGTCAAAACAATGAAGATAATATCTGGGATAATGAAGCTGAATTACACATGGTGGATACATGTCCTCTATTCACAGCTCCAGACTCCTGCTATCGGGATTTAGTCCATTACCTTCAAGAAGGATATTTGTCGAAGCATTGGAGTCACAAGCAAAGAAGAGACATACGTCTAAAATCAGTTTTGTATCAGATTATTGATGGAGTGTTGTTTAGAAAGAACTATGATGGAGTTTTCCTTAGATGCATGGAACATGAAGATGCAAAGAAGGTTGTAGCAGAATTACATGATGGACCTGCTGAAGGTCACTTTTCAGGAGACATAATAACACACAAGATTCTTAGAGCTGGATATTACTAGCCAACATTGTTTAAAGATGCTCACGCTCATGTTAGAAAGTGTGATACTTGCCAAAGAAGCGGTGGGAGACAAGCTAAAGCAGCAGGACAATTGAAACCATTGCTTATCTTGGAACCATTCGAACAATGGGGAATCGACATTATCAGGGAAATCAATCCAAATTCCTCATTGCAGCATAAGTACATTCTGATGGCAATAGATTATTTCACCAAATGGGTAGAGGCCATTCTGTTGTGAAAAGTAAATGAGGATGCAGTTATGGATTTCTTGCAGAACCACATTATGACTAGGTTTGGGGTTGCAATTTCCCTAGGTTTTTATAATGCTTCATCTTTTTCATCTACTAAGTTAATTGCATTTTCTAATGAAAGAGGAATTAAGCTACACTATTCTGCAAATTACTACTCACAAGGAAATGTTCTGGCATAATCCACAAATAAAAATATGATTAGAATTTTAAAGAAAACAGTGATAGAAAATCAAAGGAGCTGGCATCTAGCTTTACCTAATGCACTTTGGGCTTATAGAGTCACACCCAAAAACTCTTTATTTGTGTCACCCTATACTCTTGTCTATGGGAAAGAAGCTATCCTCCCACCTAATATTTTGTTGCCATCTTCCATATTAGCCCAAGAATCTAGGGGTACTAACAACAAAGACCTGCAAATCCAAATTTATAATCTGCTGAATTTAGAAGAGTCTAGATCCAAATCCTAGGAAATATTTAAACATCAACAAGAAATGGTAAAGAGATGGTTTGACAAACACAAAGCTGGGAATACAGAGTTCGAGGTAGGTGACTTGGTTCTTAAGTGGGATCACCCGCATGATGAGAAGGGAAAGCAAACTAAGTTTAAGCAACTATGGGTAGGCCCTTTTCAGATTGCAGCAAATATAGGCCCCTCGACTTACAAGTTGCAAGATTTACAAGGGTGGTAGGAGAACTTACCAGTCAATGGTTTAGTTCTCAAGCCTTATTTCTCTTAATGATTTCAATTTTGTTTTCTTGTACATAAATAAATGGTTGGATTTGATTTGATTTATTTTAGATTAGTTTTAGTAATTTTTGCCTACTTAGAGTTTTGCTTGTAAATGTTGGTTTGTTTATGTTTAAATAAATCAACATGACTCTTGGTTTTTTGGAGTTCATCATAGTGCTGGATAAACTGAAATCTTTGATCAAAGACTGCCTACTATTTACTCATACAATGTTAAAGATTCTTCAAGACTAGCAAATTTTCTAAATGGTTATGAACACAATGAAGTCTTGCTTAATCCATGTGAAATAACTAAGGATAGAAAAGTATATAGTACTATTTTGTGGCTCCATTTATCTCACATTAAAATTTGTCCTAGGGGTAATAGCAAAAGACCCACAGAAAATAAGCAAGGTAAAAAGTGTATTATATTTAAATGATCCCATGCCATAAATTGAAAGCCAAAAGGCTAACAAGAGTAAAAATCTCCTAAAGGCAAATATGTATCAAAAACACATGCTGAAACACATCAATATGAATGAGATTGTTAAAGTTCTTCTCCGTCTGTGAGTTAAAATTAAAATATCTCTCACACAAAAGGACACTATGGATAGAGGAGCCTAAATTAAAATTCAAAAAGAAAGCAATCAGGAGGACTCAAAAGGACAAAAGTCCAAAAGCACCAAAAAGTGAAAATTGGCATGGGAATGAGGAACAAAAGGATATATCTGTTTACCACATGTTACAATCCTGTGGTGTCTAAGTTGGAAGCCACCAAAAGGAAAAAGTAAAATAAAACTCATATCTTCAGCCTCAGAAGAGTTATCCAGACTTTCAAATCCTGGTTCCCCTTCTTAAAATTGGACTATCATCAATGATTAAAGTTCATAAATCTTGCATTTTAAGAATCCAGATATCTTGAAGAAACCTAATAAAATGATATCACCAAAACAGTCTATTGTATCAAAAAAAAAAGTTGTTCAGAGATCTGTGTCCCCCAAGTAGTCGCCAATTGTTGCAGCTACAACTATTGCCCTGAAAATTTTTATTTTTAGGGTCCCCCCTTTTTTATTTTAATATCTAGATGGCCTAAGAATGTTTTATTTCTACCAAGGTTTTCTCGGAGGTTAATAGTTTTCTATAAAAATTTAGTCTTTTTGCATGCCCATTTCGGATGCTTAGTTGACTAGTCTTCTGAAACAACAGAGGCATAGTCCACTATCTTTCCGATGTGTTTATCGGAAGCCTTCCATGGTCTGAGCCGCTATATCAGGAGTTAGTTTGTGTGCGATCTCGAAGATAGTTTGATGATGTTTTGTTGTTTTAGTGTAAAGCTGATCCGATGAATCGAGTTCCGTTCAACTATCGTTTTTCGATGTCCGATTATGTTGGAAATCTAGTCGTCGGTTGTGTTTTTCGGAATGAACCAAAGATTTATTTTTCCCGCCAACCGACGTTGCGGATAATTAGTAAGGATTCTACCCGAAGCTTTGTGAGGTTCCCACCAATACCAAAGAATTTAGTGCTTTCGACGTCCGATGTGAATTTCCCATCCGATTATCGGGTAAGTAGAGTTGTTCCCGTCCGACATTGTGAATGCTTTCTAGACTATATGTCCGGTGTTTGGTCAAAATATTTTCCCACTAGTATTAGTTTTCTACTCTCGGTCAAGTTTTATAAATCTATTTGAGCCCGTGACTTGTCATTCTCACCGTGGAGCTTTCCAGTCCTTCACGCGCAGCTGTCAATCTCCTCTACGCCCGCGGCAGTCAGTTCCTATCCAGGTCGCTCATCACTTCATTGCCAGGTAGGATTCACTCATGATTTTTTTTTATGTTTGGTTTTTTTTGTTTTAAACCGCCAGGGTGGATAGGGTTAGGTTTTCCACGGTAGGGTAAGGTTTTACACATTTTTGAGGTTTTCCTGTGGTGAATTTCGCTTACTTAGGATGCAGCCTGCTTATTTGTGAGCATTTTAATTTTGGGTCGGTTAGGTTTTTCCACCTAGCCTCTGTGTAGCCATGAGTGCATCATTTACATTTATTGGGAAGTTTAGGGCACGATGCAGACGAGTGTTTCGCTATCTGCACCGCCTTGTTCTTGATTGCTCTCTTTTAAGCCTAGGGTTAGACAGTCGTGTCCTCTTTGACAGTATGTTTTTGTGGGATACGGGAGGGTTGCATAACTTTAAGGGTTTGAGGATTTTTTGTTTTGAGCAGACAGGTGGTATGAGCCATTCCTCAGTTGAGATGCACATATAGATTTTTTAGGAGGCTCGAAGAGGTTAGGGTTTAAGCTAGCGGAGTTTTAGTAGGTTTGGGGGTAGAGGGGTATTTTGCAAGTTCTCTTTGTTTAGATTCTCTCACTCAGAAAGGTTGTGGGTGTTAATAATATTTTTCAATATGCATATTGATCAAATGGCAATATTTGGTTGTTTTATTGTTTTCTGACTACACCAACTACTAGAGATAAATAGACTGATATCCTGTTGTATTGGCTACAGGTAAATTATCAAGACGGCAATATTCCACAAAAACAAAAGAAGAAAGCCCAAGCAGCCGAAGAGGAACCTGAAGTGGAGGTGATAACCAGAGTGGAAGTCATCTATGAAGATACTAAACCTATTACTGGAGTTGAGCCAGAATATAAATGGGGAGAGGTATATAGGATGATTTCAAGCCAGAGTGTTCCAGATGCTGGCTTTGAAGATATGCTCATATATGCGAATATTGAAAGATCATCCCTTATGAAAGTGGCTACTAGGCCTAAGTTGTTCCCATGTGCAGAGGTGATAGGGTGGATTCTACCTAGAGCAGATGTAACAAGGATGATATTGGCCAATACCGTGAAGTAGGGTTATGCTACATATAGCCCAACTTATGTATCTATGGTGTATAATTTACCAACAGCACAAACTTATCTGATTGGAAGTTGGTTAAAGGAGCTGAATTTAGACATGGTGGAAATAGTCAATAAGATGATGATACCAAGGAAAAACTTCTATACAAGGCCTTCTGGAGAGTATGAAACATCAACTCTCCGTACTCCATATAGGTTCATTGCTTTGATGCTGAACAGAATTTTTGGAAGAGCTAATGGAAAATTTTTAAAATGGATTGGATACTAATTATCTATTTTGTTGCTACACAAGGTACAATTTTTAACTGGGCAAGTATAGTATCCAACAGTCTGTCAGCTAGTATAAGCGCAACATTGGGAGGAGTGTCCCAAAAGAAGTCATAATTTTACATGAGTTCTATTTTTATTGATTGCATTGTTTGCACTCAGCCTTTCCCATCCTTAAAGTGCCATTGGGATAAGTACCGAGCTCCAGTGTATGTGGCCTATAAATTATTCTAGGCCGACAAATATTACAGCCATTATAAGGAGATTTGTGAGCATTTCATTATGCCATTATATACTTTGATTTTCTTGGTCGAAAGCAATTGTATGTCAGAATAAGCTTTCAAAGTTGTGCAAGAACACGAAAGCTATTATCTGACAGAAGAATGCCTATATTTAAGAATGTATGGTGGTTCGAGAGCCCCTTCTCTTCTACTGAAGTATGCTACAGATTATGTAATCCATAAAGAGGCTGTGAGACAATTGTATATTGATGGGATAGGAAATTTCATTTTTGAGCAGAAGAAGGCAGTCTATTCTGTAGTGCCCTTTTTTGTTGGAAGTTAAAAAATTTCCAAGGTAAAGAATGCATCGGAGTTTGTCAAGGAATCAGAGTATTTTCACTTCGATGAAATGAATTTCCATAGGAATGACTCTGAGGGCAAAGTTGTTGATTATTGCACAGAAGATGGAGTACATTTTGAATATACAAATTTCTGGGATAAGGATGAAGACAAAAATTTTGATAAATAATGTTCTACAATATATTACATTATTTCTTTATGAGCCAATGACCTTTTTTTCAGACTATCTTTGTGCAAGATTATTGTAAGTAGAACTATTTCATCTTATAATAAAGAGTTATATTTTCAGCTCGAGAAGGCATTGTAGGGTTTCAAATGTTTGATATGGACTTGTTGGATGTGAACTACTTTTGTTTCAACTTGTTTCCATAAATTGTGAAATTGTTCTTACTTATGAATTCTTTCATGTTATGAATGTACTCTTGTTTAATCCTGTGAAACTTACACAATCATATTTGAGTAATGAATGTTTTAATTAACAATGAGCTATCTCTTTGTTTATCTATCTATTGATATCCATGTATTTAGAAATATTAATAGTTATTTATAGTGTTCTTTATGCATGTTATACAATACATTACTCAGCATTAATTACAGTATTGCTCCCTAGGGATAGGTTAGTGAGTCTTAGTCAGTTTCTTTTGTTTATGATATAGAAGCAAGAGAGGTAAGACGAGAGGTAAGAACCTGTGCATCACATTGTGACACTCCTCATTTTCTCCATCAACTGCATTTAGCTAGGCACTTGCATATCATATATAAATATAAAACTAAAAAATACTCCTAAACTGTGGACCAAGCTACAATAGGTAAAATAAGCTTTAACTGTTACTTGACCTACGATAGTCGGATCGTAAACCGGATGGATTCCCCATACCAAACAATAACGAGCTAATTGGGAATTTTTATTGGGGAGATTACCTATTGTTGTTACCTGCGATTTTAGGCCTCAACAGACACCGGCAATAGAACCATTTGTTGGATTTTGACCTCTCCTCAACCCAGGTTCAGTCCCTCCTTTGTGCACAACAAATCCTAATATATTGGCCTAACAGGAGCGAGGCTCAGTCAGTAGCACATGTGATGCAATTTTCATCTCACCCGAGATATATTTCTATGGGTAAATTCCAGAACCAGGTTTCTGCAATTGGGTGGGGGATTTTTGGTCCCTTGGTATTCTACCAAGGTGCTCGATAGAGGCTGATGGGTGGGGTCTCTATACTTATTATACCAAGTTAAGTTGTGACACAACTTATCCTTCACCTGGTATTATTACAATAAAATCGATGAAGCATAGATACATTCAACAATAACAGTGCAGAAGGTACATATAAGCTCATTCATAAGAACATACCTAACCATTGATTCATGACAACATATGTATGCAACTCAAACACATTCATCATTCACACATATAACACAATATCTGACGTGGAAACTGTTGATGTATTTGTAACTTTGGAATGTATTCACTTGTATATTTCATATATTGTATTCCATTGGTCCCTGATGTTCCTATCGGGAGAATCATTAATGTAATCAAGTCATGTAAAGTCATAGAGGTTAACCCTCCTTGTTGATCGGGGGGCAAAGTCCTCACAGTTGTGGGACACTAGGGTTATTAGACTCTCCTAGAGAAGTCGGCCCTCGTAAGTGATTGTCAAGTCAGAAACTAGTATAAATAGAGAGTGAGACTCTCTATTTTACACACACACTCACCCAGCTATAGCGCATAGGAGAGAGAGGAGAAACTCGCTCAAGTGAGAGAGAGGAAAGTTGTAGGAGATCCGATCTGGTGGATTATTCATCTTCAAAATTACACTGATCCAACATGGTACAATCGCTATTAATCTATGGTTCAAAGAACATAACATATGCTAAACATAGTGCGCGACTAGCCTTAAGGGCTGCGCGGTCCGACATAACTTCGCACAGCTTGTATGGGCCGCGCAGCTTGCATGGGCTGCACAGCTTACGCAATGATAGTATGGGCCCCACAGTTTGTGCACCATCAAGAGGTAATATAAAATGGGTTGTGGCAAAGCCCATGCAATTGTAACATGCTCGCGCATTTAGTTGGCAACGTTCTGGCGGTCTTGCGCACCGTCAAGTGGAGCATTGAATGGTTCGTGAACAGCCGCGCGGTCAAATGAATACCCTCTAGCGGTCTTGTGCACGGTTAAATGGCACTATTCTGGTGGTTAGATGAGGGTGCGCGGTCACATATGCTGCAATGCTACGACATTGGTTATATGTTGCGATGCTGTGACATTGGTTACATGCTGAGTTGCTGCGACATAGATATCACGTTTCCTGCGGCCTGTATATATCGGTTGCTGTGACATTTGTGAAGTTGGTGGTGACATCAAACGGTTATGTTACATGTGGCATAGCCCTGTTGCAGGTTATTGCAACGTGTTGTAAGTCAACACATGTGTGTGGAGTCAGTTGCAACGTTTCGGGGATATGGAACGTCGTGGTAACATAACACTTGTGCGGCGATTTGGTGGGGTTGCATGGTTCAGTTTTAGCATATGGTTGTAACGATAATAAAGAAGATAACAGCTGTGATGAAAAGATGAATCAAAACCTGTTACTTATCCTCGCACTGAACGTTAAATAGAGGATTTCTGGCCACATTGGAGAGGGGACGGAGGAAGAGATTTGGATTGTGTTAGAGCACAGAGCTTTGTTTTTCTGTTATGAGAAACTTGGGGAGTTCCTATTAAGTGCCCAGATGCTGTTTCTTTTTGAAGTCGACATTCTCTGTTATAATTTAGCTTTCTTTGCCTTTCGAAGGCTAATTGTAATTTCCAGAAGAGAGGTCTTAAAGAATTTGTACATCATTCTGTTTACAGTTGATGAAGTCTATTCTAGAACCATTTTTGTACCATATTAAAGAGATTAATTGGATCAGTACCCATTGGAGAGGGACCCGAAGACGTAGCCCAGTGGAGGGGGTGAACTCCATTATCAATTTCTGTTTGTGACTCTCTGATTCTGTGTTTCTTTTATTACATGTTTATCGGTTTTGCTTTTCATTTTCTATTCTAAGCATTTAATGTCTGTTAATGTTGTTTCATGAATTAAGCAAACTAATTAAATGCATTCATTAAATTTTTTAATGCACATTTTCATCTTTGGGTTTTACTGCTGCCATTGGTGCTCATTCTATCTCTGAGGAAGTTACGGGGTTTTCTCCTTTATGGTTTCCCAAAGGAAAATATTTGTGTCTATTGTCTCTTGTGATTGATTGATGTGCATTTTATTCTCTCAGATAGGATCCTAAGATCATATTGCTTAAATGATAAAAAACTAACATGGTATGAGAGCTAACCTGAGAAGAAGACACTGTGCAGCTGCAGAAGCTAGGGATTCTTAATTTTTCGGTCTCTCTCCATAGACCATCAACAAAAGGAGGCTAGGATAACTCTCCATTGAAGGGTGCATCTTTCTATCGAAGCAGAATCTCATTCTGAGCTTTTTCAGTTTTTGACCTACCACTACATCGAGAAATTAGGGATTTTCACAGAAGTGGAATTTTTTACTGATCCCAACATAGGTTTACTCTCCTTCTCAAAATAGAAGTTTAAAGACCAAGATATAATTTTTTGGTTGAGTGGAACTTCAGGAAAGTCAAACCCTAAATTTCCCTGGAACCAAAAAACCATCACTGCAGAAGATCAGCTCCAGATTCAGTTTTCAGCTTCTCAAATTGGTAAGATCTAAATCTTTTGTATTTCCATTTGAATTTATCAGTTAAGACGTCTCATCACACCAAGATTTATGAAAATATTGAGGGAGCTGATAACTTCCAAGCATAAAAGTATAGGATCTCACTAGTTCTTGAAGAAAATGAATTGGACTCGTACATCATGGAAGAGGTTCCAGTTCCAGAGGGAGATGAGGCTAAGGCCTTACACAAGAATAAGTTGTTCAAGGCTAAGAGGATTATTGCTAATTCAATTAAGGATCACCTCATACCACAGGTGTCCTCCATAAAGAGACCTAAAGAGATGTTTGATACCCTGACCAAGCTATTTGAAGGGAAGAACATAAATCAGAAGATGACTTTGAGAAATCAATTAAAGAATGTGAAGATCCAAAATGTGGAGACCATACAGTCATATTTTGCAGGGGTCTCCCAGATCAAAGAATAGCTTGAAGCAGTAGATGAAGAAGTAGAGAATGCATAAATTGTGATGACCACCTTGAATGGTCTCCCTAGGTCATGGGACTCTTTCATTCAAGGGATTTTTGCTAGAAGAAAGCTAGTCACCTTCAGTAGAATGTGGGAGGAACGCTCACAAGAAGAAGCTCGAATAGTAGCCTGAGAATAAAACATGGGAACTGAATATCAAGCTCTCACAATACACTCCAAGAAAAGCAGAAGGGACTTTCATCATCCCAAAGGTAAGCATTCTCACCAGAAAGATAACCCTATAAGATCTAACATAGATCTATCTAAATTCAGATGCTTTACATGTGATGTGAGAGGACACTTTGCTAGAGATTGTCCTAGAAATAAGAGCAACTCTCACAAGAAGAAGGACACAAGAAAACATCATGCTCACACTGCAGGGGATGATAATCCTCCTAGGAAGAGAGTCAAACAAAAAAGTGAAGATTCTTCAAATGATGAAGAATATGTTTTGATTTCTTCCCTCACAAGAACTATCACACATGGAAGCAATGATTGGCTTATAGACAATGGGGCTTCCAAACACATGATGGGATTCAAGGAATCTTTTGTGAAACTATTCAAACATGAATCACCCCACAAATTAAAACTTGGGAATGACTACCAGTATCCAATAAAAGGTAGTGGTGAATCCTCCTATAAGCTAGACTCTAGAAAGTCTATGAAGATGACGGATGTCCTGTTTGTACCAGGACTAAAAAAGAATCTCCTCTCCATATCTGCATTAGATGCAAAAGGCATAAGGGTTGCATTTGTATATGGCCAAGTCCTTATGTGGCCAAAGGGAAAAACTATAGATGATGTAGTAGTGATTGGAGAGAAAGAGGGAGGCTTATACAAGCTAAAGCGCCAACTAGAACAATTCTTGGTCCATGACTCAGTAGAGCCAAATGACCTGTAGCATAGAAGGCTTGCACATGTGCACTATAGGGCACTACCACTTGCAAGAAAAGTTGTTTAAGGTATTCCAGAAATACAGGCAAAACATGAAGGAGTTTTCAAAGGATGTACGAAAGGAAATAACACAAAAGGCATTTCCAAGTAGCGAGAGCAAGGAAAAAGGAATGTTGGAAATCATCCACTCTGATGTATGCAATCCGATGTCATCCAGTTCATTGAGTGGGTATGTATACTATGTTTTTTTCATTGATTATTTTTCTAGGAAGTCATGGATATACTTCTTGAAAAACAAAGATGAAGTATTCAGCAAGTTCAAAGAATTCATAGCCTTGATTGAGAACCACATAGAAAAGAAAATAAAGAGCTTTCGATCAGAAAATGGCGGAGATTTCACATTAAATGAATTCAAAGAATTATGCATAGATTTAGGGATTAAGAGGGAGTTGACTCCTCCATATAATCCACAAAAAAATGGTGTTGCATAAAGGAAGAATAGAACAATTATGGAAGCTGCAAGGGCAATGCTTCATGATCAAGATCTACCCATGCAACTATGGGCAGAAGCTACTAGGATAGTTGTGTATGTACAGAACCATACTCTGCATAGAGTACTTGAGAACAAGACAATTGAAGAAGTATTCTTCGGTAAGAAACCAGAAGTCAGTCATCTTAGAATATTTGGTTGTCCAGTGTACATACACATTCCAAAAGAAAAGAGGACAAAGTTAGATCCTTCAAGAAAGAAGGGTATATTTGTGGGATATAGTGAAAGCTCAAAGGCTTACAGCATATACTTCCCAGGATTCAATAAGATCGACATTAGCAGAGACATAACATTTGACGAAGATTCAGCTTACAACAAATCTAGAAAGAGACCTATTGAAGACCCTAAAGAAGCAGAAGCACCCAGAATTCAATATACAACTATGAATGATGCAACTCAAGATGAAGATCAAGAAATAGAAGAACCCCGAGAACCTGTAGATCCACCCCAGGAGAAGAATGCTCACAAGAGGAAACCTGCATGAGTACGAGAGGATATCCAAGGTACAGAAAGATATGGGGCTCCAGAAGAAATACACAGATAACGAAAGAGAACTAGGTCCTACTCTGGATATGTAGCACTATTATGTGACATCATTGATAAAGAACCTTCCAACTATGAATAAGCGGTAGAGAATAAAGAATGGAAGGATACTATGATCGAAGAGTATCAGTCGATCATGAAGAATGATGTCTGGGATGTTGTACCAAGACTAGAGGGGAAGTTTGTTTGTTGTGACTTTCAAGTGGATCTATAAGATCAAGCATGCTGCAGATGGTAGCATAGAGAAGTATAAAGCAAGATTTGTTTCTTGTGGATTCTCCCATAAAGAAGGAATAGATTATGAAGAAACATTTGCACTTGTAGCTAGATACACTTCCATCAGATCAGTACTTGCTCTGGATATAGTAATGAAATGGAAGATACACCAGATGCATGTCAAGATTTCTTTCTTGAATGGTGTAGTGGAAGAGGAAGTGTATTTGGAGCATCCACTCGGTTTTGAGACACATGACAGAGAAACTCATGTGTGTAAATTGAAGAAATCCCTGTACGGTTTGAAACAAGCACCCAGGACATGGTACGACAGAATTGACAGCTTCCTAACTGGATTAGGATTTACCAAGAGTAAAGAGGATTCCAACCTTTATTATAAGTTTGAGGAAGGGAATCCTGTGATACTCCTATTGTATCTAGATGACTTTTTTGTAACAGTTGAGGATGGGTTGATTGCTGATACGAAGAGGAAGCTTGATGCTGAGTTCGAGATGAAGGACTTGGGTATGATGCACTACTTTCTAGGCATGGAGGTGTGGAAAAATACAGATTGAATCTCTCTGGGAAAATGGAAGTATGCAGTAGAGATCTTGAAGTAGATCGGGATGATGGACTGCAAGGCCATGACCACACATATGGCATCAAACCTAAAGATTATGAGTGATGCTTCATCAGATTCAGTTGATGCTACGATGTATCTTCATATGATTGGGTCCTTAATGTACCTAATGACTACGAGACCGTATATTTTCTTTTTTGTGAACAGATTGAGCCAGTTCCTGACAGATCCGAGACATGTTCACCTAATTGCTGCAAAGCATATTCTGAGGTACCTAAATGGTATAGTTGCTTATGGGCTCAAGTATGGGTTGAATCAAAATATTAACCTATAAGGGTATGTGGATTCAGATTGGGAAGGTAGTGCCATTGATAGGAATATCACTTCGGAGTGTTACGTCTGTATGGGATGAGGGGTGATCTCTTAGTTTAGTAGGAATCAATCATGTGTGGCACTGGGTACAGTTGAAGCAGAGTATGTCGCAGCTTGTTCAGCTAGTTGTGAGGCAGTGTGGCTGAGGAAGCTACTATCTGATTTGTTTGATCTCCAGTTAGATTCTACTTGTATATATTGCGACAACTAGAGTTATGTGAAGTTTTCAGAGAACCCAGTGTTCCATGAAAAGTCGAAACATATCAAGATCAAATATCACTATATCAAGGATATGGTGTAGAGAGGAGCAGTGAAGCTTCATTGTGTTGCGACGGATGAGCAGATGGCTGATGTGTTGACCAAGCCATTATCCAGAGTGAAGTTTGAGTAATTCAAGGAGAATCTTGGTGTTCTCCAGATCGAGGTTCCTTCCAAGGGGAAATGATCATTCTATGTGCCTTTCTGACATGGTGGTAGGATTGGTCCCTCCCATGGTCAAATGTAAGTGTAGAGCCTTTCTGACATGGTGCAGGCCAGGCCCCCCATGGTTGGATGTAAGTGCTGAGCCTTTTTGACATGGTGCAGGTCAGGCCTCCCATGGTGGGAAGTAATTGCTGATCCTTTCTGACATGGTGGTAGGATTGGTTCCTCCCATGGTCAGATGTAAGTGCAGATCCTTTTTGACATGGTGCAGGTCGGGCCTCCCATGGTCGGATGTAAGCGCTGAGCCTTTTTGACATGGTGGCAGGTTGGGCCTCCCATGGTCAGATGTACGTGCTGATCCCTTCTGACATGGTGGTAGGTTGGGCCTCCCATGGTCAGATATAAGTGTTGAGCCTTTTCAACATGGTGGCAGGTTGGGCCTCCCATGTTTGAATGTAAGTACTGAGCCTTTCTGACATGGTGGCAGGATGGGCCTCCCATGGTCAGATGTAAGTGTTGAGCCTTTCTGACATGGTGGCAGGTTGGGCCTCCCATGGTCAGATGTGAGTGCTGGGCCTTTTTGACATGGATGTTAGATGTGTTCCTCCCATAGTTAGATGTGAGTGTTGGGGGTTCCTTTTTGACATGGGTGCTGGATGTGTTCCTCCCATGGTCAAATATAAGTGTTGGGCGGGCCTTTCTGACACAGATGTTGGATGTGCTCCTCCCATGGTCATATATAAGTGTTGAAGAATATGAATACCTACATGGAGGCTAGGCCTACAACCAACATGAAAAAGGGTTGGCTCTACAGAAATTCCTGTGACAAGTAGAATTGAGAGATAGCACCATTTGCTTGAGATAGTGGAAGCAATGATGATGATGATCCAGTAATGATATAGCTTTGATGATAATCCAGTGATGATGATCCAGTGACAAGGACTTATGCTAATGAATTGTGTCTAGATAATATCTTCCTAGTTAAGAGGGAGTGTTGATGTATTTGTAACTTCAGAATGTATTCACTTTTATATTTCATATATTGTGTTTCATTGGTCTCCGATGTTCCTATCAGGAGAATCATCAATGTAATCAAGTCATGTAAATTCATAGAGGTTAACCCTCCTTGTTAATCAGGGGGAAAAGTCCCCGTAGTTGTGGGGCACTAGGGTTATTAGACTCTTCTAGAGAAGTAGGCCCTGGTAAGTGATTAACACGTTGGAAACTAGTATAAATAGAGAGTGAGACTCTCTATTTGACACACACACTCACCCAGCTATAGCATATAGGTGAGAGAGGAGAAGCTCGCTCAAATGAGAGAGAGAATAGTTGTTGGAGATCATATTTTTGTCTTTGGGTTTTACTGCTGCCATTGGTGCTCATTCTGTCTCTGAGGAAGTTGCAGGGTTTTCTCCTTGATGGTTTCCCCGAGGAAAATCTTTGTGTCTATTGTCTCTTGTGATTGATTGTTGTGCATGTTATTCTCTTAGATAAGATCCTAAGATCATATTTCTTAAATGATAAAAACTAACAGAAACCCATACAGGAAAAACCACAAAGGTGCTCTTCATCTGGCATGAGAAATATATGGTACCTTTGGTCTGCGCACTCAGCTGCAAACTACATTCTAGATCTCTCTTTCTTATCTATACAAACTTATTTCTCCTCTCATGCTCATTGGTCTTATGTTGCTACTCTTTCTCTACTGGAATCTAATGATGATCTGCACACGACCTAAATCAACTTGAATTCCTCTATGACTCTACTGATGATTCGCACACATCTTGGATTGAATCAATCTCTTCTACACTCCTACACACTTAGCTGTAGGGTTTCTAACTCCTCTCTATGACTCAACACACTAACAGATGACACACTTATAGGATACTAAGACTCACAAGGCTAATATGACCACATACCACAGATTCTAACCTGCATACATCTTAGGTTCCTCCTTTTATAAACTCTTACAATTCACTTTCATCCGAATTCATACAGTTAGTTGACAGTTTGTCTTTCCTATTCTATAGAAAAATGTTAGTAGGCACTAATGATCCGACTTACAAATATGCTTTCATACGTGCGACTTCCACCAACTCTAGCTGACCTTGTACGCATGATCTTTTCCAATTTTTGATTTATAGACATTGCACGGTTGCATGCCTTTTGACATGGTTTCTTTCATTGCTTCTTTCCTTGTCACATCCTTTCCTTCGGTCATGGCTTATCTTCTATCATGAACTCTCTTCTTATGTTGTCGCAAATTCCTCTTCTACTACTTCTGTCCTTATATCTTTCTTCTGTGTCTGATTTTGTTCCTCATTTGTCTCATCTTCCTTCCTTACTACTTCATCTACCTTTCCCTTCCTTCCTTATGAATTGATTTCGTCGGAACTCCTTTTCCTTCATGCGACTTAACTAGGGTAACTTTTAGGGGCGAAATTTCAACAATTGGCTATTTTTTGGGTTTTTTCCAAAACATAAATTTGTTATTTGGTCATTTTTAGTCTCTAATATTTCCTATATTTACATAAAATATGTTTTTTTATCATAATATTCGCCAAATTTTACACATTTCAGTGTTAATTGTATGTTTCATATTTAATATTTTCCTACCTATCTATAAAAATGTTTTTTTCAATCCAAAACAATCGCCTAGAATAATATACTTAAGTATAATATTAGAATCCTTAAAAAATACCCTGGGGCTGACTCTTTTCATACTTGGGAAGAATTCTAACTAAAATCTACCAATCTTTCCCTAGGCCCAACAAACCCTATATGTTTTTCCAAGTTGTGTTATATGAAAATTGTGTTTAAATTGTCTTGGTAATAATTCTTCAAGATCCTTTTTATATCTTCAACTTTTCAATTAGCCTATGAAATGGTATGATTTGGTATTCCTATGATGAAGGTTTTGATAAGAATCCAGACTTTGAAATAGTTGTGAACTGAGTTGTGAATAATGATTTGTCACATTTAACTCCCATCGAACACTAAATGTTGGTGAAGGTAATTTCATATAAAAAAATCAATGTTTCCTTGTAATGTTTTACATTTGGAAATACTTTGAACTCAACCAATTGTTAAGATAATATGTGTATCCCAAAATATAATGATGTTGGTTGGAACAAGCTTAAATTGGTCCCACAAGGTTGGTTATACCGACAATATGACACATAAAATTCATCATATCATGTGGAATAATCATCCAAATATCTATGAGCTAAGGGTCTCGCATGATATCCAAAACATGTATGGGGTGGACTCCATTTTGAGCCAATAATACAAATAAATGATATGCCAAATCCTGACAGAATCTTACATTTGTCCTGTGTAACGTCCCTGACCCTCCGACTGACGAAGAGGACGCTACCCATTACTGCTATCTACCCAGGCATTTAGCCCCATAAAACATAAAATAAAATGCATTGAACCAAGATACACAGATGCATAAAGAATTAACATTCAACGGCAGCAATTACATTTAATTCAAGAATTCAACACATTTTAACATGTTCATAATAATTCATATAAACAATATAGTTGCATGAGTAATCACACAAGAATACTTATCTTCTGATGAATCTCCCCGCAACCAGCTATGCTACTGCAACGTTCCACCCAACCATAGGCCAGTGTGCTCCTTAATCTCTCAGCAACACTACCACCCCCGAGCTGGGCATGATTTCCCCAAGGAAAAGGAAACTAAGTAGACTCACACATAGCCAAAGATATGTCAAACTCAGTCAATCCAAAGACATGTTTGGGTTTATCATATTGTCAGGAGATGGAAGCATTGTCTGCTAAGCTAGTGGGCTCATTAAAGAGCTAAGGATGCCTACACCAGAACTAGCTTGACTCCTAAGACATCCACACACACCCAACACAAGGAATCATTCCCTCTCTGCTACATAGTCCCTCCGGCCATGAATTCCCTTCCAGTGTTATTCAGGGGGTGTAGAGAAGAGAGCCAACCCTCTACTTCTGTTCATGAGGCTCCTACAAAACACTAGGTTTGTCAAGCAAAATCCTTCCCACTCCTACACAATCCAAAGACTAATTGCACACATAGCAATATACATCATTCCTGGGTTTAGGAAAATAATTTGGCCACAAAATTAATTGCCAAGGAGGGTAAGAGAAACCCTTGACAACAATTTGATTTCCCAGGGACATTTTGGCCCTAATGTGGCCAAAAACGAATTCATTACACCACCATTACAGTGTTGGGCATGGATAAAATGCCCTGGAAGCAAAAATAAGAGAGGGTAAGGGGTTAAAATAGCCCTAGGAGACAAAATCGATTTCCACAAATGTTCATTGGCATCACGTGGCAAAAACGGCTTCCACAGACCATAAAAAAAATGTGAATATTCTTTTCCCACGAATTCTGAGGACGTTTATGGCATTACAGGAACCAAATGACTGCCAAAAACTCCTAGAATGAAAATGTTCCTTTCCCACTTGCTGAACAACAACAAAAATGGATTTCTAGGCATGCAAGATGAGGAAAATGAGCAAAAACGTGAAGGTAAAATAGCTCCCAAGCATTTTCTGCATGAGCAAATGAAGAACGTGTGTCTATGAGAAAATGGGCATGCATTTTGGGTGTTTTCTTTCCCCAAAAATCAAAAATGATTTTCCCCAAAAATAAAAAATGATTTTCCCCAAAAATAAAAAATGATTTTCCCCAAAAATGGGTTTTCCCCAAATTCGAAATTCATGCCCATACTCTTCCCATCCCCATGCAATAACTACTTCAACCAATTTCTAGCAAAATTAAATGATTGGGTGAATGAGACAAGAAAGGTAGTTGACTATTTGATGGGTTCTCCCATTGACATTTGGATTTTCTCCATTGGCCCAAAGTTTTAAATAATTTCCCTCCATATTCCTTAGGAAAATCATGCCCCCATCTCATTATTTGTTGCATAGACATAGCTAGTTGTGGTTTTTAATTAAATCACATATTTACATGATATTAACATTATATTGTGTCAGCTAGCATGAAATATACCTTCGGAAACGATTTTAATCGTCGGAACATAAAACAATAAAACGATGGCAGGGCTTTTTCCTTTAGCTCCACACCACGATTAATTACAATATATACATCATATACATTTTAATTCAAATGGGGTCAAAACTGAGGTGTTACATTCCCCTCCCCCTTCAATAGCACTGTCCTCAGTACTTTACAAAATTGAACAAAATGCTACACTGGTACCACCTCAGTGCTCCGTAGAATTGAACAAAAATGGATGTGCCAACCGCATGGCATCCTCCAGCTCCCATGTAGCCTCTTCAGGACCGTAGTGCTCCCATTACACCTTTACCTGCCCTATGGCTTGGTTCCAGAGCATTGTGAACTTCCTGTCGAGGATGCACATTGGCTCGATTTGGAACTCTCCCTCAGGTTCCACCTGAATCACATCCCAATTTATCACATGGTTAGGATCATGTACATATTCTTAAGCAAAGAAACATGAAAAAAATTATGAGCTCTAGTGCTAGTAGGAAATGCAAGTTTATATGCAACGGGCCCTATTCTTTCAAGCACTTCAAACGACCCACAATATCTAGTTGACAGCTTGGTACAACTTCCAAGCTTCATGGAACTCTTCTTTGCCCTCACTCTGAGGTAAACATGATCCCCAACACTAAACTCTCTGTTCACCCTATGCTTATCTACATAGATTTTCTGTCTGTCTTGTGCTGCTTTCAAATTCTACCTGATCTTTATAACCTCCTGCTCCATCTCCTTGAGCAATTATGGATCAAGCACAACCCTGTTCACTGGATTATCCCAAGTCATTGGTGTCCTACATCTTCATCCATACAAAGCTTCATACGGACTCATCCCCAACGATTCATTTTTTCCATTGTTATAAGCAAACTCTACCAAGTGTAAGTAATCTTTCCACTTGGTTGGTTTATCCACCACATACATGCGAAACATGTCTTCAAGCACTTGGTTAACTCTCTCTATCTGCCCATCTATCTAAGGATGGTATGTAGTGCTGAATTTTAGCTTTGTACCCAAATATGCAAACAACCCCTTCCAAAAATTGGAAGTGAACTTGACATCTCTGTCAGAGACTATTGCCTTAGGAAATCCATGCAATTTGAAAATATATTTCATGAAGATCTTTGCAATGTCATCAGTCTTATGCGTAGACTTAACCGGTATGAAATGCACTTCCTTTGTCAACTTTTCTACCACAACAATGATGGAATCATGTTGTCTCCAAGTCATTGGCAATCCTGTAATAAAATCCATGGAAATAACTTCCCATTTCCATTCTGGAACTAGCAAAGGCTGCAACAAACCTGCAGGGTGTTGATGCTCAACCTTTACTTGCTGACATTTCATGCACCTTGAAATGTATTCAGCCATGTCCTTTTTCATTCCTGGCCAAAAGTACTGCTTTCTGGCTATAGAAATTGTCTTATGATATCTTGGGTGACCAGAATATGGAGCTTGATGGATTTCACCCATAAAAACTCTCCTTATATCTGTTACATTTGGAATATAAATTATTCTTTAATAAGTAAGAATTACATCTTCTTCCAACTTATATCCCTCATACCTCTTCTCAAGACTTTGTTGCTGCAGTTTGTCTTTTACTTGCTCATACAATTCATCCCCAGTAGTATGATTAACAATCTGCTACCTCAAATTTGATTAGAAAATACTAAGAGATGCCACATGCATTTCTTGCACCTTCCTGCTGAGCGCATCAGCTACCTTATTCTCTTTTCCCTTTATGTGTTTGATTTCAAAATCAAACTCACATAAAAACTCCAGCCATCTCGCTTGCCTAGCGTTCAGAGTAGGTTGATTAAACAAATACTTCAAACCGCAATGGTATGTCCTTAGCTCAAATCTTCTACCCATCAAGTAATGCCTCCACATCTTGAGAGCATGTATTATGGCTGCAAGCTCTAGATAATGAGTGGCATAGTTCTTCTCGTGCTCCTTCATCTTTCTTGACTCATAACATATCATGTGGTTGTCTTGCATAAGGACTCCTCCAAGCCCTTGTCCGCATGCATTGGTGCACACCACAAAATCTTTCTCTGGGTCTACAAATTTCAATACTGGTGCATTGGTGAGAATATTATTCAACGGCTGGAAGCTTTCTTCACACCTTGATGTCCATTCAAACTTTATCCCCTTCTTTTGCAAAGAAGTGATGCCATGGGAAACTTTGGATAATCCTTCAATGAATCTCCTATAGTATCCTACAAGTCCCATAAAAGATCTTACATTTGTCACATTTCTTGGAGTAGGCCAATTCATAATGGCTTCAATCTTTTCAGGGTCCACCAATATACCCTCTTCTGAGATAATGTGACCCAAATACTGAATTCTATCTCTATAGAAGTCACACTTGCTCAGCTTTGCATACAGCTGATGCTCCATGAGTAATTGTAATGTCAATCTCAAATGCTCTTCATGTTCTTCCTCATTCTTAGAATAAAGAAGAATGTCATCAAGGAAAACAAGAACAAAATTGTCCAAATACCTACTGAAGACACTGTTCATAAGGCACATAAATGTAGCTGGTGCATTTGTGAGACCAAATGGTACCACTACAAACTCATAATGTCCATACCTTATTTTGAAGGCTGTCTTATGGATGTATTCATCCTTGATTCTCACTAGATGGTAACTAGACCTCAAGTCAATATTGGAAAATACCTTTGCTCCTCTCATTTGATCAAAGAGGTCATCAATCCTAGGAAACGAGTATTTGTTCTTCACAGTAACCTTTTCAATTTTCTATAATCAATACACAACCTGAGTGTACCATCTTTCTTCTTTACAAACAGAACTGGTGCTCCTCAAGGAGACACACTCGGACTGGTATACTTCTTCTCCAACAACTCTTGTAGTTGCATCTTCAGCTCTAGCATTTCTGGTGTACTCATTCTGTAGGGTGTCTTGGACACCAGTGCTGATCTTGACACAAGTTCAATTGTGAAATCAATGTCCCTCTTTGGAGGAAGCCCTGGAATCTCATCAGGAAACACATCCCTTAATTCCCGCAACACATGAAAGTCCTCCAACCTAGGAGTTTCATTCTATGTTGCCTCCAAAATATGAGCTGCATACAACTAGAAACCTTTCCTATAGAACTTCTTCAACTGCATTGCTGAAATCTACCTCACATAAATCACCTTTGGAATACCTCTTACCACTACTGGGTTCTCTTCTTCATCCATGCATTCAAAAGTCTTATTGTAACAGTCAAGCTTTACCCTGTGAGCTTCTAACCAATCCATTATGATGAGAACATCATAGGAACCGAGTGGTAGAACATTTAGATCTACAAAGGTGACCAATCCATTCATGACCAATGGAAATTTCTCTACCACTTCACTAAAATTTCTCTTAGTTCCAGTGGCTAGCTGAACTAACCAAGATTTGCTATGTTTTACTTTCTTAAAGGCACAAATCTCCACTACTCTAGAGGTAATGTAATTGTGGGTAGAACCAGGGTTAATCAAAATAGAAATAGATTGATTAAAAATCTTACCTGCAACTTCAACCACAGTTGACTGGTGATCTGCCTAGCGGTCCTCCAGTGCTGCATAAATCCTAGGGACGACCCTTGCTACTTGACCCATTGTTTCTGCTTCTTGAATGTTGTAAGTTGGCCTTGCATTCTCATTCTCAAGTGGACAATTTCTGCGCATGTGGGGTCCTCCACATTTCCAACATTGGAGAGGTTCTCTGTTCTGTTGCGGATATCTTGGCTTCTCTCCCACCACTCCAGCTGGCTTACTCGCAGCTTGGGGTGGCTGCTATTGCTGATTCCTGAAGTTAGAAGGTTTGGAACCTTTTTTCCTTTGGTCATACTTCTCATTTTTTTTGTCCTTCCATGTCTTATGATAATGAGGTTTACATTTTCTTTGCTCATAGCAATACTTAGCCTTCCTTATTTCTTCTTCAAGGGTTCTAGGTTCATAAAACTCAATTCTGTCTTTGTAAGACTGAGACAATCCACTTAGGAAACGTTGGATCTTCACTTTTTCATCTTTGATGTACTTGACATATCTTAATAGCTCCAAGAACTTATTTGCATACTCTTCCATAGTTTGTTGTCCCAATCTCAACTCATGGAATTCTTTAATATTATCATCATAGTACATGTTAGAGAGATACTTCTGCTTGAAATACTTCTTGAATTGTTTCCACACAATTCTTCTTTCATTAACCTTCTTTACTTGTCTATGGTGTTCCCACCATATGGATGCTCTTCCAGTCAAATTGAATATAGCTACCCTTGCTTTCATATTTCTGGAGTAGTCTTGAACTTGGAAATACTTCCTCATCCCAAGAAGCCAAGCCTTAGCTTCTTGACCAGTCTTGAACTCACCATTAAAAGTAGGAGGCCTTGCCTTTTTGAATTCATCTCGTTAATTGTTCATGTAACGTCTCCTTCTCTTATTCCTATGGGATGGAGAGATTGAATCCCCACTGGGTTTTTCAAAATCAGATGACCCACTAGTAGGCCATTCTCAAGTATTCCTCCTATCCCTAGAATCCCTCTTGGAGACATGGGACCTTTTACGGGAATCTCCCTTGGCGCTACTTTTGCTTCTTTCTGGATTAGTTGTCTGATGCCCAGAGTTTATATGTCCCTGGATGTCAATAAAACTCTGCATTATAGCTACATTTATCTGATTTTGATCTTCTTGAGCCTTAAGCATCTTTTCATTGTCTTCTCTGCAAATTTGCAAATCCACCCTTAGGCTCCTCATGGCGGTTGCAAAATCTGGGGGAGTATCTTGAAATATTCTCCCATTGGACTCTGTCTCGTAATTCCCAACTCTAACTTTTTCTCCCATAGCATCTTTCTCGAACTCATAGGGATCTTGTGTATCATTCATGTCGTCGATCCACATCTTGGCCCAACCAAGAATGAATTTTTGAAAACTGCTCTATGCAGAATGCTGCCTCTGAAGGTGACTATAGTTTTTCACAATGTGTTAATAAACACAACTGTTAGCTGCATAACAATATCATGGGTTCATAATTACTTACCTGCATTTTGAAAATACTATATTGACAACTTTGTGAAAACACATAATTTTCTCTTCACCAAGAATGATAGTCATAGGGGGACGATGGCGGGTCAAGGGCAGCGCCCTCTTTTTTTTTTGTAAATATTTGATTTTCGTACAATCTAGCGCATAATATCACTACCATTTTTCTCCTTTTTAGCACCTGTAAATCCATTGAAAATCTGCTTTTCCCACTGAAAAATAAAATTAAAAAAAAACTCATATTTTTTTTCATCTAATCGGATCCCTTCCCAAATAGCCATCCGATGTATCAGTTCACTAGTTGACAACTCTTCCGACACCTCAGCGGACCGATCTTCATTTGTCTTCCGATGCACATCAGCTCGATCTTCCTCTGTCCTCCGATACACATCGGCTCGATATTCCTCTATCTTCCGATGCACATTGGCTCGATGTTCCTCTATCCTCTGATACACATCAGCTCGATCTTCCTCTATCTTCTGGCACATCAACTGACCGATCTTCTATTCTTTTCTGAGATTTCCTATACTTAGAAAAGTTTGTGAATTTTTCTTCTCTCTATTGCCGTGTCGGCTCCCTTCCAGCGACCCTTGCTGACACCTCGGCTCCGCCCAGTCGAGACCCTTGGCTCCTCCCAGCTGAGAGCTTCGGTTCCTCCTAGTCAATACCTCCGGCTCCTTCGGCTCCTCCCAGCCGAGACCTCTAGTTCCTTCAGCTCCTCCCAGTCGAAACCTCCGGCTCCTCTTCAACAAACATCTTTTGATGCTTTTGACACTTAGAAAAATTTTGAATTTTTCTTCCCGTTTGTT
Organism: Pseudotsuga menziesii; assembly: GCA_001517045.1. Classification (NCBI taxonomy): domain Eukaryota; kingdom Viridiplantae; phylum Streptophyta; class Pinopsida; order Pinales; family Pinaceae; genus Pseudotsuga; species Pseudotsuga menziesii. The sequence continues at coordinate 197,509 of LPNX010033810.1, forward strand.
TTTTAGCTGTGTATCAACCCAACCCAGCAGAGACCATTGCCTCCACCCAACCGAGACCCTAGGCTCCTCCCAGCCGAGACCATCGAAAAAAAATTAAACTTAGATAATTTAAAAATTAAAATTTATCTCCGCTTGGTTTCTTACCGGATGGACTCAGCTTACATCCTCCGATGTATCGGATGGAATTCATCCTAATTCATCCGACGTATCGGATGGACTTTCGCCTAAGTCATCCAATATTTCCCATACTTAAAAAAAAAAATTGAAATTTTGAAATTTCTCCCTGATTTTCACATTTTTCCTCTGCTGGGCAGAGGCAAACCTTGCCTCCGCCTTTGCTTCTTCATGGCCCATTGAGGCCCATGCTGCAATGAAGCTCTGATACCACACTGTAACGTCCCCGACCCTCTGACTAGTGAAGAGGACGCTACCCATTACCGCTATCTACCTGGGAATTTAGCCCCATAAAACGTAAAATAAAATGCATTGAACCAAGATACACAGATGCATAAAGAATTAACATTCAGCGAAAGCAATTACATTTAATTCAAGCATTCAACACATTTTAGCATGTTCATAATAATTCACATAAACAATATAGTTGCATGAGTAATCACACAAGAATACTTATCTTCGAATGAAGCTCCCTGCAACCAGCTATGCCGCTGCAAAGTTCCACCCAACCATAGGCTAGTGTGATCCTTAATCTCTCAGCAGCACTGCCACCCTCGAGATAGGCATGATTTCCCCAAGGAAAAGGAAACTAATCAAACTCACACATAGCCAAAGATATGTCAAACTCAATCAAGCCAAATCCATGTTTGGGTTTATTAGATTATCAGGAGATGGAAGCATTGTCTACTAAGCTAGTGGGCTCATTGAAGAGATAAGGATGCCTACACCAGAACTAGCTTGACTCCTAATACATCCACACACACCCAACACAAGGAATCATTCCCTTCTCTATTGCACAGTCCCTCAGGCCATGAATTCCCTTCTAGTGCTATTCAGGGGGTGTAGAGAAGAGAGCCAACCCTCTAGTTCTGTTTATGAGGCTTCTACAAAACATTAGGTTTGTCAAGCAAACTCCTTCCCACTCCTACACAGTCCAAAGACCAATTGCACACACAGATGCACCATTCCTGGGTTTAGGAAATCAATTTGGCCACAAAATTATTGCCAAGTAGGGTAAGAGCAACCACTGACAACAATTCGATTTCCCAGGGATGTTTTGGCCCTAACGTGGCCAAAAACGAATTCATTACACCACCATTATAGTGTTGGGCATGGATAAAACGCCTTGGAAGAAAAAATCAGAGAGGGTAAGGGGTTAAAACATCCATAGGAAACAAAATTGATTTCCACAAATGTTCATTGGCTTCACGTGGGAAAAAATGATTTCCACAGACCATAAAAAAAAACGTGAATCTTCTTTTCCCACGAATTCTGAGGACGTTTATGGAATTACAGGAACCAAATGACTGCCATAAACTCCCAAAACGAAAATGTTCCTTGCCCACTTTCTGAACAACACCAAAAATGAATTTCTGGGCATGCAAGATGAGGAGAATGAGCAAAAACGTGAAGGTAAAACAACTCCCAACATTTTCCTGCATGAGCAAATGAAGAACATGTGTGTATGAGCAAATGGGCATGCATTTTGGGTGTTTTCTTGCCCCAAAATTCAAAAACAATTTTCCCAAAAAATGGGTTTTCCCCAAATTCGAAATTCATGCCCATACTCTTCCCATCCCCATGCAATAACTACTTCAACCAATTTTTGGCAAAATTAAATGATTGGGTAAATGAGCCAAGAAAGGTAGTTGACTGTTTGATGGGTTCTCCCATTGACATTTGGCTTTTCCCCATTGGCCCAAAGGTTTAAATAATTTCCCTCCCTATTCCTTAGGAAAATCATGCCCCCATCTCATTATTTGTTGCATAGACATAGTTGGTTGGGGTTTTTAATTAAATCGCATATTTACATGATGTTAACATTATATTGTGCCAGCTAGCACGAAATATACCTTCGGCAATGATTTTAATCATTGGAACATAAAACGATAAGTCTATGGCGGGGATTTTTCCTTTAGCTCCACACCACGATTAATTACAATATATACATCATACACATTTTAATGCAAACGGGGTCAAAACCGGGGTGTTACAGCCTGCGTCCCATTCCAGGTCTTAACGATTGAGGAAATTCCCTAGGCTCAACCATCTCGTCGTTTGGTGCCTAGGGAGACCCCTACCCAACATAAGATCTGATATTTGTTGAATATATAGTATGCATCAATAATTAGACAATTTCAGTAAACAATTTAGAGAAAATGTTACAACAAATTATATTTGCATTAACTAAGATAATAAAATGAAACTATATTAATTAAAACATAAAGTAATATTACCTTTGGAATCTAGTGGCTCATATAGGGTGAAAATGATATTAGGACATCCTTTCAAATCCAACCCCATGTATGGACACATCACAAGATCCAATGTGTGATCACCCTCACTAGAAAGTAACTATAGTGTCTCTAAGGTGATCCTACCTAAGAACTAGGGCTATCCCCACTTGGGAATCATATCTCCCCACATGTGCATATGTACCTCGGTCATCGACCTAATATGGTGGTGATAAAATGATGACCTAGTGACTAGAACCTTCTCAAAAAATAATGAAAATAACTCTGAGGCAAAAGGGAAGTTCACCTTCCCCTCAAACTATGCATGACATCAATCAAGAGAAAAGCAAAATTGTCGCAAAAAAATGGTTTACCACCTCATGCATCTAGGCATTCATAGTTAAGAATATACATAATATAATAGATAGCATATAATGCACTTCCCATTAGTGATGAAGTGGGCCACTATCGTCCCCAAAAGTGAGAGGAACCTAACCTCCTCTACATTGAAAGAAGCTATATGTGGTTGTTTACTAGAAACTTGAAAATGAGCAGGGTCACTAAACTAGACACTAATATATCTTTGAGAGTAAGTGAGCTGACTCTCTACTACAACACCAAGTGTGACATCAAGGAACTGAGTAAAATCCTCCCTTCTCCTGGATATCCTAGTGATGAAATATATTTCCTCCTCTAAGGGATAAAACCATAGATTGGGACTGAACTAAAATTCTTTGTTTGTGATGATCTTAGTGACATATCAGTTGCATCATATATGTTGAGTTCCCCTTTAGGAATAAAAACTCCTCATAGAACTCGAGGAGTACAACATCTCTCAAGAGGAATTAGGTCTGTGTTACAATTGGGTGAGGGTACAAATCCTTCTCCCTCTTTCAGGCCTCCCACTCCCGTACAACATTGTACAGATCTAGATGTGTCGATGACTGTTGATGTTACTACTCTCATCAGTGACGTCTATGATTCACATATAACTTCCATCAGTCTCATACACACTCACACATGTATATATAAAACATAAGAAAAAAGATCATTAAATTACCTTTTATACATTAAGAGCCTAAAAAATCTGAAAATACAGTATTTTCACAAGCAGTGTGTCGAAATAATAGTAACGCATCATAAGTAGTGCTTTAATATATATAGTGCACCCACAACAATGAGTTCACTGATGTAACGATGTGCTTATTCCACATTAGAACTGGTGTGTTAATTATGAATACCCACCGTGGCATTCTAAATGACATGCACCAAACAATATAGTGCTTTTTTAAGTGAAACAGAGTGGTGTATCCATTCATATGGAAAGCACCAATAAGACAATGTGTTATAACGTAATTAAAAAAGGCTATACAAGGGGATCCAAACTATTTGATGCAAGTTAAACAGTTTAAACACACCACATAGAAATTTTAATTTTTTTTATTTAAAATGGATAATTCATGGTGGATTTCAAACTCTAGTCCTCTAAAAGTTTAAATTAGAAAGTTAAAAATATATTACCTAGACAATTGTGTATCGAGGGGACATAATGGTTGGCATGAACACAAAAGAACAAAATTCTCTTACTATTAGCAAAATTCGAAAGCCACGTAGGAATAAATTTAGGGGATAAATCCAACCACACGAGAGCACCGATGGCAAGGAACTGCAACAAGTTAAGAGTGCCACCGATGCTTAGGTGGTATACAAGACTAAAGAGTGCGAAAAAATATTTTTTGGTGTGGTATGTTTTTGTTTTACTCTATTACAGTTCACTCGAGTAAAAGACACACAAGTGAATTTGTAAGAGGTAAACACATTATTAATTAATATAAAAAATAAAAAGATTATTGTATCGTATTTTTTTAAGTTTACCCTAATCCGGTGCTCTTCAATAAAATAAGCACTGATGCATTCCATATATCATAACACGCCAGTAATCAATCAAATATAAAAATAGTATGTCGTCTGATTTTTTATTATTTTACCCTACTCTGGTGCTCTAAATTTACTGACACCCTGATGCATTTGAGAGACATAAATGCATCGCTAATCATTATAAAAATAAAATAAAAATTCCCGCACGGAATTTTTAATTTCACCCCATGATGATGCACCACAAGGTTTTTTCACCCTGATGAATTCACTAGTTATGAGCACAACGCTAGGGAATGACAGGGGAAAACATTTTTCATGCACCAATTAACAAGGAATGTTAAATTTAATGCATGGAGGACATTAGCGCACCCATGAATTATTCTATTTAGAATGCACTATATATGTTTAAAAAAACATATTGTTTCCAACAAGGGGGCTTGTATTTGTGGCTATAATTGGTGTGTTATGTATGTGGATCAATGCCTTAGGGGATTTGAAATGCACCATTTATGATTTTAATAAACATGTTTTTTCTCAATCAAGGGCGTGTATTTATGGTTGGAATCAATGCACTAAGTATGTTGAAGCACTGGTGTGTTATGGTATGTGAAACACCTTGATGCAAAATTGTAGGAGGAAGTTTTTGAGAAACAATTTCTTCTACACTGCATGAAGGGTTTAGATAGTTGTGTGTTGCATTCTTTCATCCATTGGTGCTTCTTTGATAAGGACACACCAATGTGGTTGTAGGTGTAACACCCCGGTTTTGACCCCGCTGCATTAGATGTATATGATGTATATATTGTAAATGATCATGATGTGGAGCTAAAGGCCAAGGCCCCACCATCGATTGGTTATGCTATGTTTTGGATTTAAATTGTCACCGATCGTATATCGGGGCATGCGGCATACACATTGAGTTTTGTCATCATGTAAATATGCATCTTTAATTAAATAACCCAACCAGCTACGTTCGTGGCAACTAAATTGAGTAGGGGCATGATTTTCACAAGGATAATGGTGGGGGAATTGTCAAACCTTGAGCCATGAGAGAAAATCCATGTGTCACCACCCTGTTTTGATTTTCCCATCTTCCCTTGTCTTATCCAACCACTACCATTAAAAGCTCTGCTGTTAGTTGGGGCAGTTATGGCTGGGGGTGGAGTGTGGCAGGACTGTTAGTCCTTGCCCACACACACACTCCACCAGTGGATTGAACCTCACGATGGGCAGAAGAATGACCATGCCCCTCATTCCATTCTCACTACCACGCATTTTTCTCCATTGTCGGTTCATCCTCCCGCATAGGCAGAGTTGTTCATATTCACGCAGGGGTGGGATTCTTGTTCATTCTCACGCACAGGATTTTCCTGGTTTCGACTCACGTAGTGAGCTGGGAGCCGTGCTCTTTCATCCACAATTTTCCTATGAAGGGCCATTCACGTTTTCGGCTATATGATCTCCTTACAAACTAGTATGGCCGTGTAATTTTCCCATCATTTCAATGTTGATATTGGGACCGTTGTTCTTCCCGTGAGTTATGGTTGCCGCCGTTCTCTTCAAGATTCGTTGTGTTGTTGTGGTCTCCCTTACATTGTGTTTGTTGTGGTCTTCTTTACATTTTGGGGTCTGGTGCAAGTTTCCCTTACGCACAGTGTGGGTTGCGTAAGTTTTCCCCCAGTGGCTTCGATTGTGCAGAACGGGCTGTTGTTCCCCACATTTGTTGGTTGTGTATGCTGTTATGATTTGGGGCTGCCATAGATTGTTTGGAGTCGTTTTGGCCACGATAGGGCCAAGAATGACTCAGGAGTCGTTTTCCCCTATTAAGCTGTAATTGTTGATTAATTGCATGCGTGCAATGGTTGGTCTTCGGACTGTGTTGGGAGCACGAATGGGGGCTTGGGTTGCTTGATAAACCTGGTGTGTTTGGAAACCACACAGACAGATCTAGAGGACTGGCTTTCTTCTCCACAACCCCTGAATAGCACTAGAAGGGAAGGCAGGGCCTGAGGGACTGTGTAGCAAAGAAGGGACTGATTCCTTGTGTTGGGTGTGTGTGGGTGTCTTAGAAGTCAGGCTAGTTCTAGTGTAGGTGTTCCTAGCTCTATAATGGGCTCACCATCTTAGCATTTAGCCTTTCCCAGCTCCTTGATGGCCTGATAAACCTGACCATGTTGGCTTGGCTATCTTGTTGATGGCCTGATAAACCCAACTGTGTTGGCTTGGCTATGTTTTGTGTATCCTTGGCTATGTGTACACCTGCTTGTTCCTTATTCCTTGGAGAATCATGCCCAGCTCGGGGGTGGTAGCGTTGCTGAGAGATTAAGGAGCACCCTGGCCTATGGTTGGGTGGAACGTTGCAGTGACGTAGCTGGTTGTGGAACGAGTTCTTCATAAGATAAGTAATCTTGTCTATTTTACTTCTGCAATCATATTTTATGTTAATGAATATGATGAACATGTAGAATGCTTGTAGGAACGTATGTTTGCTTCCACTATATGATAAATGATCATGTATGCATGTTCTAGTTCAAATCATTTTATTTTGAGCATTTCAGCAATTTTATGAATGCACATGTTCATGGGGCTAGTAGCCCGGATGGTTAATGCCATGGTATCATCCTCTTCGCCTGTCAGAGGGTCGGGGACATTACAGTAGGTATAAAAAGAACTGTAAAAAAAATCCGTAAAAACCTCCACCTACTTGCCTCAGCTAGTGACCCATGCTATAAATAGATATTTAGACTCTTTTTAAATGAAAATTCACAAAAACCTCTATTGAAAGGTCTTTTCCCTATAGTGTTTAATTTAATGGTTTAATCCCTAATGACTTTTCAATACATGAAGAAGGAAAAGTTGAGTATAACTGTCACATACCCCAATTTTGCAAAAACAATTTTATATTATTTGATATTATTGAGGACAATATGTTAATTTTTATGCTAAGTTGTAATTGATGACTCAGCAGGGTCAAGGATTTTTAATGTAAATTCTCAATATTTTATTATAAATGAGGAGACAACAGCTTACACCAGTAAAAAATGAGGAATTAGCTACTAGGTGACTAAAAATTCTAGTCACCATAGGTTTTTCAAGTGATTTACTACTAAATATGAGCAATTTTGATTGATCCAACTATAAACGACTAAAATTAACAACTAATTTAGTCACCAGCTAACAAATATGACTAGATAATAAGTGACAGAATTAAAAATGACTAACATAAACGACTAATTTAGTCACGACATAAAAAATGACTATCTAGAAGAATATGAATTAGTCATTTATGTTAGTCAGTTTTAATTGTGTCATGAAAAATTGCAAATTTGACAATGAAGTGTAAATTAAATTTTGTAAAATGTAACACCTTTTATTAGTAATATTGGTGCCATGCACCTCGATCTTCAAAGATCCACCAAATGAATTGCGCGAATTTTCTCTTGACCATCTTTATCCCTACTACACCATTGAAGCAAACTCGACTAAGCGCGTTCCAAAGAAAAATTAGGTTCCTACGTCAATTACAAATTAGGTACTAGAACCAATACCATATCGATACCTATCTAGAAGAACCATAGTCATACATCCCCTTGAGAACTGGCCATTCGAATGCACCTCCTCCACGTAGACTTACCAAATGCATCCAATGCATGGCAAAAAAAACACGTCCACTTTGGATCTGTGGGCTGAAGGTATCATTCGACCCCTGCTCCCCTGTTTTTTGCACTCGATACCCTATTTTTCAGATGATAGGTCGGTTTAGGATATCGCAGTGACCAGTCAGAGCGCTTCAAAGGTATGGTTCTTTTCACTCCGATCATGTTCATCACTCCAATCAATAACCAGTTTTTATGGATTTTTACAGGTCTCAATGCTACCAGAGTTACTACTTCCACTTTATATTCACAATTATCACCATCTCCAGCCTATGCGCTCATAACCATATGCATTTTTATCTTTCAGCCTGAGAAAAGCATGAGCACCCTCCTGCAATTCCACTATTTGCAAAGGTCACTCATTTTTGCACATCAACATTCCTCACACGCTCCAAAGGAAAACTGAAGCAGACATTAGAAGAAGTGATTAAACTTTGCAAGGAGGTTTACTTGTCGCAAATGTCATTGTAGAGAAGGGGTCGAACGATACATTCAACCCATAGATCCGAATTTGATGTGTTTTTTTGGTCATGCATTGGATGCATTTGGTAAGTCTATGTGGAGGCACATTCGAATGGCTAGTTCTCGAGGGGATGCAGGGCCCTCATCTATGGCTGTCGTCAATCGTCGTTCGTCGTCCCGAAGAGTATTGATCAGATTTTGGTACTGATTGGAGTCGATGATTTGGTCGAGAAGTGGTGACTACGACCGACTTCCGAGCCAAATCGTCAACTCCGTAGACTACTCCATTTATAAAACTAAACAAATTATACGATAATTATTAAAACTATATATAATATATAACCAATTAACATAATTTATATAAATAAATAATAAAAATAAAACAAAAATATATATAACAAAAATGAAAAAAAATTATATAATTTATATAATAAAAAAATCTGTATAATTTATATAATAGAATAATAAAAATAAAACAAAAAAATATATTATGCCACACAACTCTCCACCCAATAGCTCTCCACCCACCTCTGCTGGGGCATGATTGCAAATTTTCCTGAACCCCATGGAGATTTCATCCTCTAATTACATTAATGACTACTCAGCTCGTTGGCACCAAATAGCCTGTCCAAACTGCGATATCGTTGAGGAGATTGGTATGGATATTTATTGCGGTTGATGGTTTACAATTTCGATATTACCATCGCTGCCAAGATAAAACAACACTGGAGAGAACCTGGAGGCTCGTGAAGAGACGGGCCACGAATTTTGCAACTCTAGAGTCAACATCTCCTTCTTTCCTTACAAAATCCCTGGTAAGTTTCTTGGTTCAGTGTGAATTGATAAATTTTGCCCGATTATAATACTAAAAGTTTCTTGGTTTGGTGCGAATTGGTAAATTTTTCCTGAAGAGTAGGTAGCTAGGTTAAAATCACTTATAAGTTTCTTTTTACTAGGAATTTTTATCATTTAGCCCAGGAATTGACATTAACCCTTGGCATTGAATCAACTACCAACATCACCTCGTCTTGTGTGCTTGCTCGTTTATGCGACACGTTACTAGCTCGCGGGTCTCAAGTTGTGTCGATCCAACCTACCACCTGCAAATTGATCTAGACCTGGAACTGGAACCCACGGCTTTGCTTTCTTAGCCACGTCCCACCTAATACCCACCCCATTGAACCCCTCCATAGTTTTCCCAAGTCCAAGTAGAATGACATCTGTAGAATGGACATCCATGTTGAAAACACCATTTTTGTGAGGACGCTCTATTACAATACACAGTTTCCACAAATATCGATTCCATGAGAGGGGCACACTCCCTATTTACTGTCCAAATCATGTGGTACTAGTCTGTAATTCATCTCTGCTATTCAAGTTGACTGTGTGGTACTAGCTTGCAGCTGAGGGGTATGCAATTTGGGAGGTGTTGTAGACAATTTGAAGTTTGAGTAGCTTGCTTTAATGTTGTTTTCCCATATGTCTGGTCCCATGGGTCCTCAAAAACTAAATAGCTTCTCCCACTTGAAATGCTAAAGGAAACTGAACAGGTTATGTGAGGAACACTATTAGTAGAATATCTTCTTCTGCTCCAAGAAATTCGACTGTGAGGCCATAAACATATACAGCTGGTAGTTGTGGCAAGTGATGATACTATAATGCCAAGATCAGTTCCACACTAAATGATACCTAAAACATTTCAGTGCTATCAGTCATCCCAAATGAATATTCATCTTACAATGATCTCATCAAAGCAAACATCCCTTGTTGATATTTTTCTCAATTAAAACTGACTGTAATCCAAAAAATTTATGAAGCCCGACACAAAAATGTCCTTTCCTTCAAGGGCATATTCCGTCAGCATGATTCTCACTTTGTAAACTTATTTCTTCCCTGTGGCTCTTTTGGAATATACGTATTCTTTAGGGTAAATTATGGTTCTCAGAAGACCATGTGTTATAATCATCCTGAGTTATGTATGTTTCTTCAACCATGCTTTCAAATGTCCATTTACATTCTTCGTTGTTCAATTCAAATTCATGCCTGTGGTAAACTGAGCTAGAGGAAGAAATTGCTTTGGCCCAAATAGCATAAATTTTCAATAAAACCAAGAACGTAATGCCACCCAAAAGGATTAAACTCAATACAATTGCAATAGAGATGCCAACTACTTCTCTCTTTGTTAGTTGATTCCTTCTAGATCTTGAATATTCCAATGAAACCTGTGAGCAGGGAGCCAACGACTTTCCAGAGAGTCCAGGATTTCCCACAAAATAGATCCAATTCCATTTGAAAGCACTCAATGGCAACTGTCCTTGGAGAAAATTATTGGATAAGTTCAACTCAGCCAAGCTTCTAAGATCCCCAATCTCATCAGGAACTTGACCGCTAAGTTGATTATTGGAGAGATTGAGAACTTCAAGCATCATTAAATCCCCAAGTGAAAAAGGAATACTTCCAGACAAAAAATTATCACTCAAGTCTAGCATGACTTGTAGATTACCAATATTTCCAATCTCCATTGGAATTGATCTTGTCAAAGAATTGTATGAGAGCCTCAAGTCATAAAGTTTTTCACAGTTTTTTCTAAAAGAAGGGATTAGTCTAGAAAAGTTATTCTTCTGCAAATAGAGAACATTCAAGGAAACAAGGTTCCCCTCCTACCTTGGTAAACTACCCCAAAGCTTATTATTGTCAAGAGCAAGAGTGAGTAAACTTGTACAATTCCCAATTCGAGATGTAATTGTTCCATTAAATTGATTGAAGGAGAGTTTTAGCTCTCCAAGCCCGCGGAAATCACCAAACCATCTAGGGATAGGTCTAGAGAAATGATTATTATTCATATCCAGATGACTCATATGTGTGCACTTAGAAAGCTCTGCAGGTAACCCACCACTGAGCTTATTCCAACATAAGTCCAACAAATTGAGCTCCAGCATCTAGCCAATCTCTTTAGGAATGTTGTTGTTCAAGCCATTCCTACCTAGTCGGTGACGGCTTAAACCTCTGGAATCAACTAGAATCAACCAATTGGGACGGGATTTCCAGTGAAAAAACTATTATTTGTCAAGTCCAATGTTTTGAGAAAAATTGAACCACAAAGAGGAATTATGCTTCCATTCAATTTGTTGTTCTAGAAATTGACATTAGTCAGGCTTTTCAAATCAATCGGGTCTCTAGGAAGAAGTCCTTCAAGGGAATTATTATACAGAATAAGCATCTGCAAACCTTCAACATTCCAAAAGATTGTGGTATTGTTCGAGAGCTTATTGAAAGAAGCTTATTTTTTTTATTTCTTGTCCAATACTTCGCTTAACTCTTTGTCTTAAAAAAAATATAAATATAAATTTGTTTTCTTGAGTGGATTGCTTCCTTGATAGCTTCAACTCTTTACACATTGTTTGTGTTTATTTGGATAAATTTCCTAATTTTTTTTCCCATGAAGGTTAAGGTATATATACATTATATATGTTCTGATGGCTAGGAAGTGAAAGCTGTACGAGAAATCCGTTAGCAATTGTCTTAATTTAGCAGTGGATAGCTTTTTCAGGTTGTTTTCCAATGGAATGGACTGAACCAATCCAGAGTGTCTAGTGTCTTGTAGAGAGCGGCATCAATTGTGTGCCTTCGAGATACATGAGACCTGATGACGAGAAACCCTCAGAACATAATATTGTGGAAGAGGAGATACCCATCATAGATATCTCTGATCTCTGTGACGAACGACGAAAAAAGACTATGGAGGAAATCTCAGATGCATGTAGAGACTGGGGATGCTTCCAACTGATAAATCATGGAGTTTCTCCAGAGCTTCTCATGGCCAAACATGAGGTATCAAGAGAGTTCTTTGATATTCCATTAGAGAAGAAGCAGAAGCGCACAAATGATCCTCTAACTTATGTTGGATATGGCAGTCGAATTGGTGTGTAGAAAGGCGCAATTCTCGACTGGGGGGATTACTTTTTCCACCACTTTTTGCCTCTTTCCATATGAGAGGATCGCAAATGGCCATCCAAACCAGAGGAATATAGGTGATGAAATAATAGTCAGTGCGCCCCATTTTATTCAATGACGCAATTTCATGCTTTTATTTGGACTAATTAGTTTCATTAGCACACCTACATAGTTTTTGGTTGGATCTGGTCGATGGATATTGAAAGATAGTTATAAAATGGAGCGGAATCGGACAATACCCTAGCAAACTTTCATTGCAAGCCTCCTGAAAAACCTCTTGTATTGCAGCCTCATCTTGAATATAGCAGGGCAGTTTTTCAAATTCAACTTTGGGAATGTAGATGTTGACATGCACCCTACACAAAAACCATTATCCCTCTTATTCCAAGAGGATGAGCTCTCACCATTATTGATTTGCAAATATCCAAGATGCATCGAAATCCTCACATTAGCTCACCAAAAAAGCTCCATTGCTTCTCTGCACAGGATGGTATTCATATGACTTCTGTAATAAGGACAACATGTCTACAAAATTCCTTCATTCACATCCCTATATAGCAGGCTCTGCAGGATCTTATTTTTCCAAATGTTGCTCAAAATCTTTCTGCAAAGTATGCACAATAAAATGTCAAAACAGTCCCTAATGTGCTACCTTAGCTGCTGAGGTAAGCCAGCAAGCTCACACAAATTTGCATGATGGAAATAATGCCTCCAAATGCATATGCATGCATTTTGAGGTGTATTATGACCTATGCCTACTATTCTTATGGTTACATCTAGAGCTTGAATAATCTTAGTCTTTTTTCCATTTTTACCTTAGGGACATTGTGTCACATACATGGAGTGAAAATTAACATTATCTCCTCGGGAATCTCTGATTTTCCATGGACTATATTGTAATGGTTTTGCACTGAAACAGTTTACTGCTAACATTCTACTCTGACATGATGAACTGTTATTTGTTGAGTTCACTATAGGTGAATAATTATGATTTTTCGCAATTCTATGGGCTACATTATTAGGAACTTACATCCTGCAAAGTGGTAAATGATGCATGGAACTTTATGTAGAGCAGGTCCATCTGCTCTGCCTGATGTAGGTGGTGAACATAATGGAAAACCATCAAATGGCTGGAGAGGGTTGTGCAACATTACATCATACAGGCCTTACTTCAATGTGGGCACATATGTTGTGGTCGAAAGAATTATTGGTTCATTGTATCCACACAAAGCAGACTTTATTGAAAAGATTGCCCAGAATCCTGATATGTAAGTTTAACCAATGCTTCTATAAGATTCTGCAGTGAATGTAGATTATTTTTTTGAATGATTAAAGTGTTTGTAGACCAGTTCAATTAAAATGGATTTTTATATAGTTTTCTTTCTCTTATTTAAATGGTAATGATGGTTTTTCCCCCATAATTGTGTATGATTTCTAGGTATTGTCATCTTAGCATGAGGAGTCATGTATTTCAAAATTCCAGGTTTAAGGAGTTTTTTTCACCAAATTCTAGGTTAGCAAAGATCATTATTTTGTATGTTTTTAATGTCAACAGCTGCAGTTTTGTTTCTGCATCTTTTATATGAATTCCTTAGAAACTGGTCTGGAAGTTGGCCTCCTGATTGGATTAAAATGTTTTAAAGATACGTACACAACATGAATCTTGAAGAGGAATAGATGGTAAAAAAAAATCCAAACGTAGGATAAAATACTGGACTATACATATTTAAAGGTCATACACACTGATGTGATCCAAAGATGCAAGCGAAAAGTTAAATGCTGTAAATTTCTTTAGACAAGCATTCCTATTTCCCATATGATTCCAAGAGTAGTTTTGTGACATATTTTCCCTGGATTGACAAGAATGAGATGCGAGTTTCACAACAATGTAGCAAAATGCATGCAATGTAGTCTTCTAAGTTCTATTAAGTTAGGACCTATTTCAGATTGAAAACACAAGCGCAAAGAAGAGAGTGATAATTATAGTGTTGGCATGTATGCATGCCTACCAACCAACTAGGGTATGAGATGACTAAATCCAACATTGCATGCATATTGTTGCACCTATAGGAAAATTGTATTGCTGGCCAAACTTCTCACCATGCTTCTCCTCCAATGGTTGGCACGGTATGGTCAACACTAATGCTTAAATACTGAAAGATAAGTTATATGCGACACCCCTCCTTTACCCTATAGTTACCAGAAGACGCCTATCTGGATTCTAGTGTCTGGGAGCCTTTCAGACATAAGCTCAGCTCATTTCATAACCTAGCAAGATTTCTATTACTCTGACATGTAGTAAATACTTGTAAGACATCACACACACACACACATTAAAATCCTAAGCAAATGTCGCACCAATCAGAGTAGAAAATATACACACATATAACTAGAGCTAATTATTTCCACAAATTATTTTGTGCGGTAATATTTCTGGACTTCACCATGATCATGTTGTGTTCAGAATGCTCTCTAACTTAATACATCACCCTAAGGTATAATTTCCTATGTCTTACCGTGATGAAATACCATGTAACAAACAATACTGTATAATTATGGGCACAACTGAATATTTGTGTACCGTTTTTAAATAACCATGTACCATGAGTAAGCATGTTCCAATGTTCCATTTGTAATTGAAAACTATAAAGATCTGTTAACCATGCATTTAAAACCTCATTTTCAAAAATGTTCTCTTTTAAAATAAAAAATTCAGAAGATAAATAGAGTGAATGCATTGCAAAGAACCTCATTTCTATAATGAAAATAAGAATTCTAAAAACAAGGATTCAGAAAATAAGAAGAAACCAAGAACAACCAACAGCTAGCTAATGCCTAACAATCTTGCAAGGGAATTTCGTCTCTTTGGGGACTGCATATCTTGAAGGGGTGAAAGTTTGTTACAGATATGTACTAAAGGATTTCTATAAAGCTAGAATTATCCTTGTGCATCCTTGTAGTAAATGATAACCTAAATTCATGAAAGAGAAAATTTGATGCAAAAAATTGGCTAACTTAAATATATAAGTGTGATGTTGATGAATCTATAATGGGCTTATGAGGTGCAAGACCACATTAAAACTCAACACAGGCTATGCTACAATAGATCAGTATGGCAACCTCAACAAGGGACAAATACGGACAGGGTTCAAGTAGGTCTCATTTTCTCACATCATCAAGTGACTTACTCATTTATGACACACTTCTTTAGTTCTATGGAAAATTGGAATTTGCTATTGTTTTGAACTTTCAAATTTCCAAGTTCAGGAGGAATTGCACCAGTGAGAAAAGTGCTACATTCACTTTTCTCTTAATTATCTTTGTTGGTGAATTTCTTGGTAGTTTCTTTGAATTATCTTTTCCAGTTGACAAATTTGGAAAAATGCCACCTTTGTCATTCTTGACTCTGGCATGCAGTTCACCATATTCCTTGTCACCAACCTGGAGTGCATTTACCTCCTTCGCTTTTTTCATAATAGTATTTAGACCTAGGTTTCCAATGTTGCATTGTTTATTTTCCCAATCTCTCATGACTCATGAGTTTTGAGTCACCAAAGACTTGGAAGTACTCCAAACCTCTCTCCTCTGCAGCTTTTAACAAAACCCATAAAGCATAAAGTTATGCCCTGTTTTCTTGCCCAGCAATGCACTTTAAACGAAAATAATGTTTTGAATCTAAGAAAAAGGACAGCCCCAACATTACATATACCTAGGATCCTTTGACTTGTTCCATTAAAAAATCCCCAAGGTTTTTCATGATCTATACCTGGCATCAATAATATTCTGTCAAGTTGCTTTTGGGGGATGATCTTGTTGGTATCCATTGCCAATTTGATCCTGTGGGCTATTT
Organism: Pseudotsuga menziesii; assembly: GCA_001517045.1. Classification (NCBI taxonomy): domain Eukaryota; kingdom Viridiplantae; phylum Streptophyta; class Pinopsida; order Pinales; family Pinaceae; genus Pseudotsuga; species Pseudotsuga menziesii. The sequence goes on from LPNX010033810.1 coordinate 213,717, forward strand.
GGACAGGGGTAAAGGTCAAATACTGGAAGGCTATCTGGCCCCAGGTTGGGCCAAATTCTATATATGAATAGAGAAGGAAGTAACTAGAAGTCAGTAACTGCCTTTATCTATTAGCCAGTCTAGGAGACAATGAACCAGAGACATCTTGTTCCATTTGGTTAAACCCACTAGAGCTTGGGTAACTTCCTTCCAAACAATAAAATAAAATGTGTAGTTCACAAACAATGGTCTACAGACTTAGCACTAGTCTTATAAAGAATGCACCTATCAAGCCCCTCCTAATTTCTCTGCTGGCCATTATCCCATGTTAGAGTTTTTTTTGCTAAAGCGAGTCGTAAAATAGTTTTAGTTTTGAAAAGGCATGCCAATTTCCATAGCTCTCCACAACCAAACTCTTTCTTCCACCAAATCTTCTTCAATTCTGGATGCATAGCCTAACTTGACGGTGTAATCCCCTATACCACTGTTCTTTGTCCATTTGATTTGATCTTCATCTTCAGATAATGTGATAGCACTATGATTCAGAAGATTTACAAAGGAAGTTCACTCTTCCGCCAAATTCCCTTGAATATTTAAGGTTTCCGCAGACAACCAATGCTATGACCAAGCATTTCCGTAGACAACCAATGCTATGAGGCCGCATACCCAAATAATATTATGTTCTATGCATAGTTTGGGCAATATTTCTCACTTCTTCCTACATTTGGATAATCTCTAGCTTATTTCATATATTTAAAGGGGGCCATTTTTTATGGATAAGAGTTTAGCCCTAGAAAATGTAAGCTTTGATTAAGTTAATAATAAGCTGATTTGGAGGAGAAATTCCCTATGTGTGTAATTGTTCATAGCATGTTTGATGGTTGATATGTTCTATGATCACCAAGATATTGAACAATTTTGACTCTATAAGCCCAAGAATAAGGCACTAATCTACTTGAATTCACCACCGTAGATCTATTGCATATCATAAACCCTTGTATTGATAAGTCTGATATTCTTTTAAGGTTTTGAGGACATACTTAATAATCTAATCAAGGAATCTCCCTTGTTCCATAAGAGAGATGGACTAACGTGAGAGCAATGTCCACTAAGGTGACAATACGTGGAATTTCAAGTTTCCCTGTGTTTGCATCTTTACTGTTAGACTTGAACATTTGCAAGTGCAGGTCTAGAAGGTAACATATCTGATTCTATCCTATTGGATATGAGGAAGAGCAGAAAATCAAATGGCATTATTTCAGACAAACACAAATACAAAATTTCCAACACTGTATATCTAAATTCCTAGGGCAAGCCATTCTTTTGAATATTATTATATTTCATAAGAAAATGAGGGGGTCCAAATGGAGTATCTTGGAGGCCTTCACTACCATACTCGAAGAGAACTTAGTTTATTTGAAATCAATTATGCTAGCAAAAAGGCCTTATTCATTAAGGTTAGGGAACAAAAGCTAGAATGAAATCTAGAAATGGGAACCCTAAGAAAGAAACCCCACAACGAAAAGATGGAAGAAAGAATATTGACAACACAGTGCAATCAAAGGGCAGGAGTAGGTCTCATTGCAATTATTGCAACAAAGATTAGTGGGAAGAATAATTTTGGAAGCTTCAGCAGGAGTTAAATCAAAGAAACAAAGATCCTTGCTAAGCCAAAGGGAAGGACAACATATTGAAGGAGGAGATGAAGCAGATGAGAGGTTTGTTAGATTTTTATCATATAAGCTACCATTGTGATCTTAGGATCTTTAACTAAGAGAATAACATGCACAGCAATAAAACACAAGCACAACACAAGAGACAAGAGACACAAAGGATTTTCCTCGGGAAAACCATAAAGGATAAAACCCCACAACTTCCTCAGAGATAGAATTAGCACCAAAGGTAAAACCCAAAAACATAAAGATGATCTCCCAACAGCAGCAGTCTCTCTCTCTCACACTGGGAGAGCTTCTTCTCTCTCACTCATGCGCTCCAATGAGTGAGTGTGTGTATCCTAAATAGAGAGACTCACTCTCTATTTATATTCTTTCGTTCACTTGGAACCCACTCCATCATGTCGGCCTCACTTAACAATTACTTACTAGATTCAACATCTCTAGGAGTGTCTCATAACCCTAGTGCCCCACAACTTGTGGGGACTTTGCTTCCTCCGACCAACAAGGATGTGTATCCTTAACACAATGGTGGGGACTATTGCCCTGACTTACAATGACTCACCTAGGGTCAACTTCACTAGGATAGTCTAATAACCCAAGGGCCCCACAACTATGGGGACTTTAACCCTTGACCAATAGGAGGGTTACCCACAATGACTTGACATGACTTTCTCATTTTAGAAACTTCCTGGAATAAACATCGGGGTATGACATGACTCAAATACATTACAATACATCAAAAATACAAGTGAATACATTCCAAAGTTACAAATACAACAACACTCCCTCTTAACTAGGAAGGTATCCTCTCGACACAATTTATCAGCACAAGTCTTCTTCTCTGTATCATCTGTTCATCTGCATCTTCAATACATCTTCATCTGGATCTGGATCATCGCTCGATCTAGATCATCATCACTGAATCTAGATCATCACTCAATCTAGATCATCATCATCACTGGATCTGGATCATCACTACTAGATCTTGATCATCACTCGATCTAGATCATCACTGCTGGATCTGGATCATCATCACTGAATCTAAATCATCACTCGATCTGGATCATCATCATCACTGGATCTGGATCATCACTGGGCATCATCACTAGATCTAGATCATCACTTGATCTGGATCATCACGGGTGTTATCTCGTGATTCTTCTCGTCACAGGAAGTTCTACAGAGCCAACCCTTTTTCATGCTGGTTGTAGGCCTAGCCTCCATGTAGGTATTCTTCAACACTTATATCTAACCTACTTGTCAGAAAGGAACAGTACTCACATCCATCTAGGATAGAACCACATCCTACCACAATGATGGAAGATCTTTGTTATTCCATCCAGGCCGAAACCACATCCTGCTCACAATGATGGAAGAGTTCTGTACTTCCATCTAGGATGGAACCACATCCTACCACAATGATGGAATATTTTTGTACTTTCATCCAGGACGAAACCACATCCTACCACAATGATGGAAGATCTATGTTCTTCCATTCATGTCCGAACCACATCCTGCTCACAATGATGAAAGACTCTCATTCAAGCTAGAACACATCTTGCTCACAATGATGAAAGATTTATGCACTTACATTCATCCAGGTGGGAACATATCCTGCTCACAATGATGAAAAGGCTCTGCACTTACATCCATCCAGGCGGGAACACATCCTTCTCACAATGATGAAAAGGCTCTGCACTTACATCCATCCAGGCAGGAACACATCCTGCTCACAATGACGGAAGGGCTCTACACTCATATCTGATCTTGTAGGAACCAATCCTACAGTCACATTAGAATGGCCCCCAGTCCTCGACTGAGCTACCTGGTAACTGACCAGGTGCTTCCATTCTCCTAGAGAATGGCAGTTTCTCTTACATCCGGCCTACTCGTCGGAATGGCCAACACTCACATCTGACATGGAAGGAACCTAATCCTTTAGCCATGATAGAATGGTTCATCCCTTACATCTGATCAAGTGGGAACACATCCCTCTATCACATCAGAATGGCTTCTCGGTCCTAGATTGAGCTACCTGGTAACTGATTAGGTGCCTCCATTCTCCTAGAGAATGGCAGTTGCCCTTACATCCGGCCTGCTTGTCGGAATGGCCAACACTCACATCTGACATGGAAGGAACCTAATCCTTTAGCCATGATAGAATGGTTCATCCCTTACATCTGATCAAGTGGGAACACATCCCTCTACCACATCAGAATGGCTTCTCAGTCCTAGACTGAGTTTTCCTGGTAACTAACCAGGTACCTCCATTCCCAGAATGGAAGTTGCCCTTACATCTGTCCTGCTCGACAGAATGGCCAGCACTCATATCTGACATGGAAGGAACCAATCCTCTCACCATGACAGAATGGCTCAGACCTTACATCTAACCATGGAAGGAACCAATCCTCTCACCATGTTATAATGGCTATGGGTCTCATCACCTTCTCTTGGAGGAAACCTCGATCTGGAGAACACCAAGCTTCTCCCTGAAGTACTTGAACTTCAGCCTAGCCAATGGCTTCGTCAATACATCAGCTATCTATTCTTCCGTCGCAACATACTGGAGCTTCACTGCTCCCCTCTGCACCATATCCCTGATATAGTGATACTTGATCTCGATATGCTTCAACTTTTCATGGAACAATGGATTCTCTGACAGCTTCATGCAACTCTAGTTGTCACAATGTATACAAGTAGCCTCCAAGTGGAGATCAAATAAATCAAACAGTAGCTTCCTCAGCCATACTGCCTCACAACTAGCTGAACAAGCTGCAACATACTCTGCTTCAGCTGTACTTAGTGCAACACAGGATTGCTTCCTGCTAAACCAAGATATCACACCTGATCCCATACTGAAGCAACACCCTGAGGTGCTCTTCCTATCGATGGCACTGCTTTCCCAATCTGAATCAACATAACCTTCCAGGCTAATCTTCTGATTCACATCGTACTTGAGCCCATAATCGACTGTACCCTTCAGGTACCTTAGAATATGCTTTGCAGCAATCAAGTTAACATGTCTTAGATCTATCAAGAACTGGATCAAGGTGTTCACAGCAAATCAAATGTCTGGTCTCATGTTCGTCAGATACATCAAGGACCCAATCATCTGACGATACATCATAGCATCATCTGTCTCTGATGAAGCATCACTCAATAGCTTCACGTTCGATGCCATAGGTGTGGTCATGGTCTTGCAGTCAATCATCCCGAGCCTGTTCGGGATCTCTACTGCATACTTCCTTTGTCCAAGGAATATTCCATCCGCATTCTTCCACACCTCCATGCCTACAAAAATAGTGCATCGACACATAACAGGAGCATCACTGGTCTTCCGCCTTCAACCTTGAAGCAAAGGTTGGAATCTGATTTACTCTCAGTAAGGCCTAGAATCATCAGCAATCTATCCATCCTATCGTACCATGTCAAACCTTAGATCTTCTATAGTCACTCCCTCTAAAGCGAAGCATCATACTCCCTCTGTATTCCGTACTCTATGCACTGAAACATTCAGTATCGGAGTGACAAGTAGCTTCCTATGCTACTAATATTCCATGTGACCATCTAGTGTATAGACTTGCATCTTCAACCTTGTAGCAAAGGTTAAGATCTTCATCAAGCTCATCATATATGTGTTTAAACTCTTACTGGCTGCAAATGTCTCTTCATAGTCTAGGCCTTCTTTTCATGAGAAGCCTTGTGCTACAAATCTTGCTTTGTATCCCACGATATTTCCATCTACTGCATGATGGAACTACGAACTTCCCTTCATGTATCGATACTGCATCCTAGACATCATTCTTCTTGAACTAGAATTCTTCATAGCTTTAAGGTTTTGCATCAATGATGTCATTGTATTCGTCATATTATTCTTCATTTTGAAATGTCGTCACTTGTTCTTCGGAACAAGTCTTATCCTTCTTTGATTGCAGGCGATTATGTATGTGGTCTTTCCTACAAGTCAAATTCATTTGTATGGTTAGAAACATTTCATAAGGAATATTCATACTGGCAAATACTTATGCATAAATATATGATCATGAAACTACTTTAGCCAATACAACATTCATCCATGTCTCACAGAACATTTTCTAGATGCCTTCCATCTCTACCAGGACAACATTGAGATTGTGCACTAATCCAATATGTCAGCAAAGAGGTTTCATTATATATAAGTAGCAATGGAGAGTTGTATAGCACCATGAGCTACTTACCCATCACATGCATATCGGTAGTATACTGTCATTAATGCAAACATTCTATCATGCATAATACATTAACTGAATATAAACAAATGCATAACAAAACAATGAAATGACAATTGAATACTTATCTTTATTTGTTTCGTGGGTAGAATCCTTCTTGAGCCTTCAGCTTCATCGTCTTCTTCATTCATAATATCATCATTTCTTATCCAAATGCTAAGGTGGATAAGAGATTCTTCAAGATTTGAGTTCTTCATATTCTTCATCACTTGATGGATCTTGTTTGTATGGTGAGAACTTGATCTTCATTTTCTCCCATCTTCTCTTCTCTTCTTATGAGTCAAGCTTCTTCTTATTCTCGGAATTTGCTGAAAGTAATCACTTCCTTCTGGCACACATTCTTCGAATGAATGAATCCCATGATCCTGGGAGACCATTCAAGATGGATATCACTACTTCTTCATTCCTTTTACCGCTTCAATTTTTTCTTTGATTTGAAAGAACCTTGTAAAGGATGACTGTATGCTCTCTGCATTCTAGATCTTCACTTCCTTCAACTGGTTTCTTAAGGTCATATTCTTATTTATGTTCTTCCCTTCAAATAGCTTGGTCAAGGAATCAAACATCATCAGTGTCTTTAGGAAAGACACTTGTGGTACAAGTTGATCCGTGATTGAATCAACAATGATTTTCTTGTCCTTGACCAAGTTCTTCTTGTGTAAGGCTTCTAGTCTTATCTCCCTCTGGAAATGGAACCTCTCTACTCATGTAGGTGTCCAATTCATTTTCTCCAGAGAGATCATATATCTCCATGCTTGGAAGTTTTAAACTTCACCAATCTTATCATCAAGCTGATGTGATAGATCACTTTGAAATGAGAACCTCAAATGAAAATAGCAAAAGATTAGATCTTGTCGATTTGAGGTATCCATCTTGGTTCCAGAGCTGGTCAATCTAGGGTTTGTCAGAGAAACCTAAATTTTAAAACTTGGAATCTTTCAAATATGATTGGATAGAAAGATAGATCTATTCAAATGGAACTATCCAATGTACTCCTTTTCTGAAAACAGTGGAGGGAAGCTCCTGGAATAGGAAGCCCTAGTTTTACAATTTCTTCTGCAGAAATGCCTATCACTATTTCTATGATATCTCCAAAATTGTTTCTCCTCTATGTCTGAAATTTCACACTGAGGTAACATCGCATGTCCCTGATCCAACACCATAGGTTTCATCAGAATTTGTTTCCCCAATTGGGATTTATGATTCTTTTCCCAAGGTGACCTGTTACAGTACTTTTCAGAACAGAAAGGTTGTACGGCCTTCCACATGTCACTGGTTCATCTTCTAAGTTTGAAATTTATACCACAGAAAGTAAAGTCCATGCCCTTTCTGTAATATCTTCAATAATTTGATTTGGACCTCTGTAGCCCAAGATATTGCAATTCTCCCCAGGTGTCCTGTTTATGGATGAATTCTGGAAGAGGCTGGAACCCTAACATGGAGGGATCATATCGCCCAGAATATAGAAAATATGAGGCTAAAATTTGGAAAAAGGGTATATCAGGATTTGTTCTTTGGCCCCTGCAATTTTTAGCTCTTGAGCCTTCACCAATATATGCATATAGTGAATTTACCAAAACTTAGCAGTTTTAGTATTTAGGGTTTTTCTAGCTTGGTGTCAAACTAGGGTTTGACTTTCCCGGAGTTTCACCCAACCAAAAAACTTGATCCGGGTCTCTAAACTTTGATTTTGATGAGGAGAACAATCCTATGTCAGGCTCGCTCAAAAATTCCTCTTCTGTAGAAATCCATAATGTCGGCATCGAAAACTAAAAATGCTTGGAATCGAATTCCGCTTCGATAGAAAGATGCGCCCTTCAATAGAGAGTCATCCTAGCATACTGTTGCTGATGGATTGTGGAGAGAGACCCAAAAATTAAGAATCCCTAGCTTCTATAGCTGCACAATGTCTTATTCTCAGGTTAAATCTGATACCATGTTAGATTTTTATCATATAAGCTACCATTGTGATCTTAGGATCTTTAACTGAGAGAATAACATGCACAGCAATAAAACACAAACACAAAACAAGAGACAAGAGACACAAATAATTTTCCCCAGGGAAACCATAAAGGAGAAAACCCCGCAAATTCCTCAAAGATAGAATCAGCACCAAAGGTAAAACCTGAAAACATAAAGATGATCTCCCAACAGCAGCAGCCTCTCTCTCTCACACTGAGAGAGCTTCTTCTCTCTCACTCATGCGCCCCAATGAGTAAGTGTGTGTATCCTAAATAGAGAGACTCACTCTCTATTTATATTCTTATGTTCACTTGGAACCCACTCCATCATGTTGGCCTCACTTAACAATTACTTACTAGAGCCGACATCTCTAGGAGTGTCTAATAACCCTAGTGCCCCACAACTTGTGGGGACTTTGCCTCCTCCGACCAACAAGGAGGTTTATCCTTAACACAATGGTGGGGACTATTGCCCCAACATACAATGACTCACCTAGGGTTGACTTCACTAGGATAGTCTAATAACCCAAGGGCCCCACAATTGTGGGGACTTTAACCCTTGACCAATAGGAGGGTTACCCACAATGACTTGACTTGACTTTCTCATTATAGAAACTTCCCAAAATAAACATTGGGGTATGACATGACTCAAATACATTACAATACATCAGAAATACAAGTGAATACATTCTGAAGTTACAAATACATCAACAAGGTTAACCCTCATGGTTTAATCTCAGCCTCCAGCAAAGACACAATAGCCAAGCAAGGAGAAGGCAAGCATGGAAGAACAAGAGAATATTTTCCATGTGAGGATTCAGATCAGGAAATCTATGGTGAATGCCATTGTTAACTTGGGAGCCAAAATAACATCATTTCTGAGGCATTTGTCTAGAAGTTGGGGATGCAAATTGATAAACACCCTGAACCTTACCAAATGGGGCTTCAAATTGATAAACACCCTGAACCTGACCCATTGGTATGGCTTCAAAAGGATGTTCGAATGCAAATCACCCACCAATGCAAATTCAAGTTTTCCATTTCAGCCAATTACATTCACAAGTTTGAATGTGATGTGGTGCCCCTCAATATTTGTGAAGTAGTTTTTGTTAGTCCCTACACTAGTACAAGTGATGAATTTTTCCACGGCAAAAACGTGGCAATATCCACGGAAAAGCGTGGATATTGCCACGTCTAAGTGTTTTTTTTCCCGTGGCACTCATTTCGTCGCAATAGCGACGACCCGTTAATTGCGTGGCAAGAGCGACGGGACTACGTCGCAATTGTGACGGACATGAAAAAGCCCAACCCCAATACCTGCGATGGTACGACGTCGCTATATCGACAAAAATACATCGCTATATCGACGAGTAAGCGTCGTTATATCGACGAATAAGCGTCGCAAAGTTCCACGAGGAAGGGTCGCTATATCGACGAGTAAGCGTCGCAAAGTTCCACGAGTAAGCATCGCTATATTGACGCGTAAGCGTCGCAAAGTTCCACGGAAAGCCGTCGATATAGCGACGCTATCTGTAGTTTTTAAAAAAAAAATATGGTCATAAGTGGTTAGGGTCACAGACAATATTGCCAGTTTCATTTAGACATCTTATTTTGCCAGAGAAATACCCACCTCCAACTGAGTTTCTAGACTTGCAGCCACTTCCTGTGTCTGCGTTAAGAAATCCCTCATATGAAGCACTTTATCAACAGTTTAGACACTTCAATCCTATTCAAACTCAGGTATTTACTGTGCTTTATAACTCAGATGATAATGTTTTAGTTGCAGCACCTACTGGTAGCACTAAGACTATCTGTGCTGAGTTTGCTTTACTACGATTGCATCAAAAAGGCACAGACAGTGTATTTCGATGTGTCTATATTGCTCCTATAGAAGCTCTTGCCAAAGAGCAATATCGGGATTGGGAGCAGAAATTTGGCAAAGGATTGGAACTGAAAGTAGTTGAGCTGACAGGTGAATCTGCAACTGATTTGAAGCTCCTTGAAAAGGGCCAGATAATAATAAGCACACCAGAGAAATGGGATGCTTTGCCTCGGAGATGGAAACATCGCAAACTGGCTTGAAAGGGAATGGTTCTATCGACGTTTATAGATGGGAAATAACAGTCAGTAATAATCTATAATCCATCCATATCACTAAGTCTCTAT
>LPNX010033858.1:0-149253 GCA_001517045.1 Pseudotsuga menziesii
TATATATATATATGTAAATATCTGTCATAGGTAGGTCAAGTCTGATCCGTAGATCCCATCATGTACAAAATATACAAAAAGTGGATCATCATCCATCAAAATGCCTAAATCTAAGCCTGCCCGCCATGGCCACTGGGACCTCCTTGGTCCTCGTGATCTCTATGCCCCCTGGATTCCTCAGCCTCCTCGGTTTCGGCAGCCTCCACCGCATCCCTGTATACACATAATGCTCTAGCTACTCGTCTGAAAAGACGTAGCCAGACCGGTGGAACCCAAACTACTGACTCCTGCATAGCTATAGGGAGATGCTCTATCTGTATCATAGGTACTCGCTCGGTCAGCCTGCCTAGCTTCACCTCCACTACCGTGATCAATCCTGGGTCTCCCCCTGCAACAGGACATACGAAGGTACGTGGGTGCCCTTCAGGGCGGACTAGTCCGATATCTGCATTTTGACACATAAATAAGGTTTAGACTTGTGCATATGTATATATCCTATCATTTGAAAATCCATAAAAATTTGATAATGATAAAAAATAAAAAATGACTTACCCATCTCTCCCCATGCTCCTCCTGGAGGGAGGACTAGGTCGGGATCACCTCGGAAATCTAACCCGGGGTATGGAAACTGCTACAATGCTGGCACCTGCCATTCCCACCATGTATAGAAATCATCATCATACATGCTATGTACTACATCTCCTCCTCCTTGACGGAGGAATATATCTCCCCACCGGCTCAGCCTCGGCTGCCGTAGATGACGGACCTGTAATGGTATAGCAGGGCTAATAGCTGGCACCCTCTCAAAGAAGAACGCTACCAGTATACTAGCATAGCCAAAGTTCTTCCATCTTCCCCTCCTACAGTCGGACAATTGCCTCTTCATGATGGGGGAAATTCCCGTGCACCAATCAAAGAGGGTACCTCTAAAGCAGTCCACCGCCACTCTCATCTGAGTCCTCGTGGCCATGTGTAACCCTACTGACCCTAAAAGTCTGACAATGGTACTGGCCAATACCTATAGTGTAAGATCCTGAATATCTGCAATGAGAATGCTGCTGCCTTTCTTTTGAGTACCATGCCTGTAGAATACATCGATATAGTTCTGGACACTCAAGGGGTCTCCACCCCTACCAGTGCCTTCCAGGTTCACCGGTGCTCCCCAATGTGACAACCCGGTTATGAAGTAGATCTCTTGTGTGGTAAGCTCCAAAGTCTCACCCTGGATATTGAACATCCCCACGTCATGGTCCCAGTAATGGACTAAGAACTCTAATATGCAGACATTGGCCCGCATGGGCGATGTGCAAAAGAACTTGAGAAGCCCACTAGTCCGCAATGCTTGGATAGTAGGCGGGCTTTGGAGAGCCACTTGATCCATCGCTTCATGTTCCCTCTCTCTCCACTCCAGCACCATGTTTTCCCTGACAAAAACGTACAATTTGATTCAGTATTCAATAATAAAATTTTAAAAATCTTGACTATTTTTAAACATTTGACCTATCACGTAGCATTCGCGACTGTCCATTGGGACAAGTCGCGAACCATTCGTGACTTTACTATGCAGCAACTCGCGAATGGAACTCGTATTTGTGACTATTAAGCTTAGCAACCCGCGAATACATTTTGCCACATTTTAGGTTGATAAATAATGCTGAATTAACCCCTAAATTCAAAATTTGTTTGGATCAAATTGAAGAGCTAAGGGTGTAGATTTACCTAAAGCGGACGGTTTCTGAATTCGACGGTCCAATTGTCCACAGCGATCAATCAAAGATAGAGGGTAAACTTTCCTCTTTGGTTCATAAAGTGCAAATGGTATGAAATGTTTTGATTTTCAAACTATTAATAGAAATAAAATTTCGTAAAGTGGGTCTTTTTATATAGTTTTAAATGACAATTGATTAATATCACCTTCTTTGTGCCTTGGAATAGGTTTACCAAATTTTACAAAGTGTTGATGCTTCTATAGGGTGGTTTTTTCTCTTTCCAACACATGTTGGCATTTTATCACTCCACATTAACCTTAGTACTCAACATTTTTGCCACGGACTATGGTATTTTAAGCCATTAGTCCCTTGTCTCTACCATTGTTCTTCCGTGGCTAGGATCCCTTTTCATGAGTATCATTCTTATATGCCATTGCCATCCTTTGATACTCATTTCCGTCACTGTTTTAGGCCCAGGGGTCTCCTCATAGCTATTTTTCACGCAAAATAGAGTTTCTTATGAACCTCTTTTTACAAGCTACCCCTTTATAGGACTCCCCAACCTTATGGAGTTTCTTTAGGCCCAGGTCTGACTCCTTCAAAATAGACTTGACTGCTGAGTTATCTCGTCCGTTCAAGCTCATTAAGAATATGTGAACGGGCATCCACATTGGTGGTAGGTTATCTCTTTCTCGGACCATGCGGAATAATACGAGAAAGGATCACTCTCTTTTCTTCGGAATTGAGAAGAGTATTCTCAGGTATAGGTTTATCACTTTTCCGGACCTGAGGGACTAAATTTACGGAAAAGGAACACCCGGTTTGAGCTTAGTTTTCTCTTTTTCGTGCTCTGGACCCAAACATGAAAAAGATTCCGAGTGTACTTTGTGTCTTTGTCATGCTCGTTAAACACTCAAGAACAAAGCAACGAGTTTATTGTTGTAAGTCCCATTTCTCATAACCAAATGGATCTTTCCGAGTGATCTTCCTTTCCTTCACACTCGTAAAACTCAAGCTATTTTATGTTGTTTTGGAAGGAGCGTTGGGTAGGTGGTAATTTAACCTTTTTCGGACCTTCCCGACTAAGTACGAAAAAGGTTCACCTTTTCTTCTTCGAAAGTTAAGAGAGTTCTTCTGTGGTTTGTTTTATACCTTCTCGGCCTCAGGAGACTAAATTGGATGAAAAAGGACCCCCGTGGAGTCTTCTTTGGCATTTTCAGACTCTCTAAATGTGAAAATACCGCATGAGCATGTACTAGTTCGGGCTCATTAAATCCACAGATCAGTGTATCAAGCATTATTTTCCCATCTCTTCAAGCTTGTTAAAAAATGAAGAGGGAACCGAGTTTACTTTCCTGGACTCGTTAAAAATTAATAGGGAAGGTAAGGAAGAAGTTTTCTCTTGTTTTCAGTAATGGTAGCATGTCATCCTTGAACATAGCACCCTTTGCTTTCTGATATCCATGTTCCGGTATACACTTGTGTTCAGCTATCACTTTGAGTTTTTGACTCCTCCTCTTGTCCATTATACCTGGGGAATCTGCTCATGTCTCCTACATGACAGATAAGTCTAGTTGTTCTATCTATCCGTTGTATGCTGCCTTGGGTCATCTCTGTGTCATGCTCACTGTTCAAGGATTATACCTAACGTCTGATCTATCACCTGATCCTATTACTGTTATATCTGTTATCCATTTACTTGTGTCTCCCTTCTTTTTTCCTATTCCCAGTCACTCTTGTGATCTGTTGGAGGATCTATTTCCTTCCCTATCATAGTATGGTTCCGTTTCAGTACCTCCTGATGACGAAGACCTAGATTTTTGACGATAGTACCTCTGGATTCACTTTCATCATTGGCGAACTCCTTTGCTTCAGTTGTCAATTATCACTTATTGGTTGACAAACTGTTGAATCCTCTCCATGTTAGACTTCAACTTACCCTTATTCACATGGCTTGGATTGTACTGGTTCTTTGGGATCATTTATGAAGACCTTAGTCCCTCATTTTGGGCTAAGTCGCGCAAGACCATGTTCTATTCCGATATCCAGCTCCCAGATCTTTGAAGACTCATCATTATTGTATTGTGGCTTTGATCCACCTTTGTAATATACGTGGTTTCTACCCGTATCATATGATGTAATCAAATATTGTAAAGGAGCTAGTGTTCTAGTACATTGAACATAGTATCCTCAGATGTAACTTTGTATATCATATTATCATGTATTTGTTTCAGTTACTCTCTCTGCTCCATTGGATTTCTGAGTTTCTCCAGAGTTAAATATTATAATGTATTTCGGCCATCGTTCCCCTCTGACCTCACACATTAGGGGCCATCTGTTATACACTTGAGTGGCACCTCTCTGTTCGAGTGCTGATATCCCTCATGTCGGCACACAAAAGGACACTTATGGATAGAGGTTTGCCCTTAACACTATAGCTTGGCTTGTCATGAAATACATTCTACCTTTATCCAACTAGTTACGTTGCCATTTAGCCATGTTGGGATGTATTCGCGACTCCCATTATTGACAACTCGTGAGTCATTCACGAGTCTCCTTCACAGCAAGTCGTGAATCCTTGTATTCGCGGGTTGCTCTACTACATACCCGCGAATGTGCTCCTTAACATGAGAACACAAAATCATGCGCTAATGGGAGTTTAGTTAATTCATTTCACTTAATCTCCCTAACTGCTATAACCTCCCTAACCTTCGAGAACTGCCTTATTTCACCCATATAAATACAGGCCTTGGGGAGGGTTGTAGGGACTAACACTTTTGGAGCAAAGTTATGCTGGTGGATTGTTTACAGAAGTCTTTGGAGCAGTGAAACTCGGAATCCTTTGGTGATAGAGGATTCCTTGTCTCATATGTTTGGTTGTACTCTGAACTTTCTGATTATTGATAATAGAGAGATTACTTCTTCCACATGTGTCTTATATATCTTGGTTTGATAATTGTTTATGCTTCAGTATTTCATATTTGAATTATCTAACCTGCTAACATATATATATGAATCATACTATATCTGGAAGATTGTTTCTGAACAGGTGAAAGAGGAGTGAGCCTTGAAGACTTTGGAGGTGGAGCAGATCGGAAGAGGACTAGCAAGGATCGAACATCGTTAAACAAGTAAGTTCCTTTAATCCTCCTATTTCCTATTCTGCACTTTAGAAGTCAATTGTCTGCAAGTGTTTGAGTATGTTGGTAACCACCGACCTACGATTATTAGGTGCATAATCCCTTACAACAGATATTTAAGTAGATGGCACAAAAAATATATATAACAAGTAATGGGATCATGTTTAAGGATTAGTTTGAGGGAGTTGTCTGCTTGACTGCATCTTGATATAACTAATGCCCAAAACCAGTAGGTTGCATTGAAGATGTTAATCTCAATTCTAGATTGATTTTCCCTCTACTAAAGTCAGGTATTGATTTTGGCAATGTAAAAAAAAAAATATCTTGGAAAGTTTTTACAACAATTTATGTGGATTAAGAATCATAGGAGCTGTTGTCAGACTTTCCATTTTGTGAAAGCAGTTTAGGGTAACTAAATATGTGACACGATTAGGTTTGAAGTTTCACATGACATTTGTATTTTCAGCTATCATGGTCTTTTATAATGGTAACTTTTTCTCTTCTGCCTCAAAACATGAGCGGAAATGAGTTTCGACATGTTGAATATATGAGGCATAGGATCAAATGACAAGTGGTGTTATGTAATGGAATTCACTTGTATTTCTTCCAAGCACTGCACAGAAGTTTTAAAAGTAGTATAAGAGCATGATTAACTAGACTGATTACAAATGCACCATTAAAAAAAATTTAGGCTCTTAACAGGGCTGGCAACAGTACCTCGAATTTCCAAGGTAAATTAAACTTCTGTCTTACATCACTTAGGATGCTGCATTGAACACCTTATAGTAGGTCTTGTAAAAGATTTTGGGATTCTAAATACATTATGTTTCATTACGGGCTTTGTTATCAAGCAACACTGACTGAGGCCTAGGAAAGAGTAATAGGTGTTGTTTTAAGTTCAAGGTCTAGCACCCAAACTGTAAAGTAAAATGTGTGACAATAGTACAAAAGAAAGGTCACTTCAGATTCTCAGAATCATAGAATTGTATTCAAGCGGTGTATTGACATTAATTCTCCTATAGACAAAGAGATTCAGTTAAATCCCCACCAGTTGCATATTAAGGAAACACTTTAATGCTTGTTTGTTAAAAACTATTGTTTGCTGCACTTCTTTAAAAAAAAACAAAAAAAAAAACGTTGTTTTGGTATTTGCTTAACTTGTCTTCTGCACTACATCTGAATGAAAAAAAGGTACATTGTGTCGAATGGAAGTGTTAAAATTCATAAACACTAAAGTTTTATTAACAATTGTTGGTCACTAAAGAAAATTGTGAAGATTGGGCCTGCTCGATAGGTCAAACGAATTTTTGGTTCCAAAGGTGGCTGGACCAGACCCTCAATGCTCCTTCTACAAGTGTGCACATCCAATAGCATATGACTTGAGTCCTAAATGGACATAAACCTCGGAATCTAAATGAAAGGTTGTGGTGAAGAGACTCAGGTATGACAACAAATCTTTAAAGTCCTGAAATTGGATTTACTTACGAACTTCGGCTACAGTGCAGCAGATTTAAGTAATAAAATGCATTGTGTTTAAATTCAATAAATGCCTTAGTGGTAGAAAAGAGTACGCTATTATAAAGACTCTTATTTGATGAATGAGAAATGAATTAAGACATGACTTATGATAAAATTTTGATGATAAAATCACCACCTATGGAGTGATTGCAGGCATGGAAAAATTGTGGCCATGAGAAAGGCAAAAGCTCCAAGACTGTAATGAGTCAAGAAGATTGGAGAGAGATCTCATGTGTATAAAGTTGTCGCCAAGAGGGAGTGGTGATGGAGGTAGTGGTTGAAAGCTACCTTGTTTTCCCTCAGGCCAGCGAGGGACCACTATGCATTTTGGGGACACCCAGATGTAAGACATTTTGGTTGAGACTTGTTCCGCACACATTAGAGGACTGTCACATGAGTGGGGGACTCTGTGAAGAGAGTAACCTCTAGGCACTGTGGACGTGTGCGAGAACGGAGGTGCCTCAGCTTGGTGAAGCACCCTGAAGAGCACAAAATGGAGATACGCCTACATAGGGGTATAGGGTATCATCCTTGTGTTGGGTGGCTTGAGTTGGTACTGGAAGTACTATTAGCACTTGGAGTGCTGGGATGGAGGAACATCCAGAGAAAAGAATAAAGATAAAGCACCGTGAATAGCACAAAAGGAGATACATGAAGGGTTGGTATCGTCCTTGTGTTGGGTGGCTTGAATTGGTACGTGGAGTACCGTTGGCACTTGGTGTGCTGGGATGGAGGACATCCAAAGAAAGAAACAACGCGAGAAAAGGTATGTGCATTATAGGTAAACTTGTACCTATGTGGTATTATGTCTAATTTTGGCAAATAGAACTGACATGTGTATTGGACCCAGTGTGGATTATGAAAACGGTATAGTGATGAATTTCTGAGTTATACATTGTTTCAATATCGATAATAGTATATATGCATATGTATGATTATAAATGCAGGATGAGAACCAGAGAAAGAACGGAGACAAGGATGGAAAAACAGGCAACACCGAGGATGGTGTTAACTCTAAGGGGGCAAGGATGTAAGATCCCCTCACAACCCCCATCAGTAAATGCAAAACGTAATAATAAACGATGAATGAAGAATTGGGAATTGAAGGTATAATACCGATTTCTTTAAGAACTAAGTGCTTAGGTGTTCTTACTTTGAGTCATTATGGAAAATTCATAACTAAAACCAAATTGAGGCATAGAGAGCAAAGGAGTCCTCCTTGTAACTTATACTAAGAAACTTAAGCTTGCTCTTGAAAGATCTATATTATGGTCATGACGCCCACATGACTATCTAAGGAAGTAATTTACGCTTCGGGAGGTAACTTAATTTTATAAGTATAACCAGAACCTACACCTTAGATACAAGAATGCATGCACAAATTCTAACAAGAATTACCATTTGAAGCATGCAAAGGTGTATATATATATGTATGTATTTATAATCATTGTTTCATGATCCATTTACCCTCTCATAAGGAAATTGTTTTAGTAATTATACATAAGGTTATATTCAACCAACATTAAATATGTTTGCACATGAATAAGAACTACCAAGAAATATAATTATATCGAGAGATAAATGTTAATGGCATTGAATAACTCAAGTCGTTTGTTTGAAAAAAGATTTAATGATAATTTCGTTTCTCTTTTAATAAGAATGTCCAAATCTGTTAATTTCTGTTACTATTAATTGAGTCTCTCATTAATTTGAGGGGGCGCCTCATACTTTTAGGAAATTGCTGGTTTTACGGCAGGAAGGTAGGCATGCATTTTATTCCAGCAGTGGAAACAAATTAAAAGAGGAAATTTGGCTGTTTTTTTTTATTCACCTTGACAGAAAAATCCTCCCACTTGCCCTTACGTTTTTTCCTGTGTAAACGGGGCAAGATGCTGAGGAAGGCATGCATTCCATTTTTGAATTCTGGACCATAAAATTGAAGAGAAATCCACTCCAAAGGGCATGGGTAGTTACGCTGAGTACTGAGTTTTTATTCTTTTATAAATCTCTATTTGTGCTCGATTTTTAGAGCTAGCAAATTGAATTTTTATTATTTTATAATCTCTTATTGTAGAAGGGATATCGATTCTAAAGTACAGAGTTTTATTTTTTTATACCGATCAGGTTATATGGCTAGGAAGTTCTTTAAAGAAAAACGTTGTTGTGATTTATTTAGAATTTGATATTCATTTTATCCGGATGCTGCATTTTGAGTGATTCGATCTGGCTGGTTTGGATCTAAATGCTTGGCTTTATAAACAAGTGTTGGATTCAAATGTGGGAATTATTAATACATTTTGGATATGACTCCTTCTCTGCATGGTGTGCCTGTGATATGAGTAACATGACCATTCTCTTGTGCCTATCATCTGACCAGCACTTCAGTTCTTTTGAGCCTGTGTTTACGTGTTGGATCTGAACGCCTAGTTATTAATGAATGTTGGATCGAAATGTTGTAATTTATTAATACGTTTTGGAAATCTGATAGATTTATTTTTCCTGAATGTGTTTTCTTATTAATGTATATATGCCGGCATTTTAATAATCCATAGATTGGACATGAACGCATGGATTTTGGTTATTGGATTGAAATGTTGTTTTTGTATTGATGTGTTTGATCTCAAAGCTTTCAATATAAATACTTGTGTTAAAACTCTGTATGTGGCTTACCCCCTGTGCCACGATCTCAGATTTAGTGAATACAATGATTTCCTAGCTTTTATTTTGTTAAAACTCTGTATGTGGCTTACCCCCTATGCCACGATCTTAGATTTAGTGGATGCAACGATTGCCTAGTTTTTATGGTGTTTAAACTCTATGCATGGCTTTATCCCTATGCCCATGAATTCAGGACCGATGGATGCAGAAATGGTAGGAATGTATACTATGTTAAAAAAAAAATCTGTGTTCTTATTCTCTATGTCCACGATCTGGTGGATGCGGCGATGGGTTAATTTATACTGTGTGTGTTGTTCATTGTCTATGCCACGATCTAGTGGATACAACGTCTGTGTGAATTTATACTTGCCAAAATCTTTAATTCTACACCACAATCTCTAGGAAAGAAATTGGTTGAAGGCTTGGTTTTTATATTCTTATAATCTCTGGGTATTTGAACCACGATTTCCAGGAAAGAAATCGATTTGAAGGATGGATTATTTTTCCTTATAGACTCTATGTCTCTGTACCACGATTTTCTTTTCTAGGATGGAAGCCAATCCAGAGGCGGCAATTTTATTCTTTTAGGATCTTTGTTTGAGCAACAAATCGATCTAGAGTTAGAGAGTTATTTCCTTATTTTCTTAATCTGTCATTTGTGTGTGATTTCAGAAAAAGGGGTTTCGATGTGGAGTTTGATTTTTTATGAATCTGTTCCTTTCCATTGATGATTTCCTTGGATGTTCCTAGTTAGACTTTGTTTGTGATACCGACCTGCTGATAGTTTGAATAATGCGTTTTTTAAGACCTCTGTTATTTTGATGCTCACGATTTGAGGTATTCTGGATATGTTCAATTGTGTTTTCAATATTATAGAGATCCGGTAATTTTCTAATGTACAAAGTTGTTTTCTGTTTGAAGGCTGATAGGGAAAACGACTCGTTTTGTTGTGTTTGATGTGGGCTAGAGATTTGTTTGGTATAATTGCCACAAATGGTTGCACAGACAATTGACCACAGAATTGTTATCTATTGTATGATTTAGTATTTAAACTAAGGTTAGAAATGTAGATAATGGAATGGCAGACATTGCAATAGCATCTCTACCGTCTGTTTTGGCAATCTTAAGTTTAGGGTTTTATTTTGAATGTGCTATTTACTTTTAAGTTGTTAATATTTTACTCCAACAGAAGCATACCTTAAAAAGGTGTGATGATTAATGCCAATTCAGTGAGGAAATATTGATTTAAAGCCAAAATTCGTCATTATTATGAGTTGTAATAAAGAAGGCAATTTCAAGTTGCAAACGTCTCTCTGAGGAGACTTCATACAAGGTGAACCAGCCCTGGATGTGGATGTACCATGTCATTGTAATTACTCTCCCATAAGCAATAAAAGAAAACAACTTGGTGGACATAGCCTCATGGACGAGGTGAACCACGTGAATATGGTTGTCTCTGGTTGTCTCATCCTTTGTACTTTTATGTTGTGCATGTTTAATTTGTTCATGGTGATGCTAGTATGAATGCATTATAAAGGTTTGTTGAATGGAAAAGTTACTAAGCGTATTTTTTGCAGACTCCTAATTAGGAAGCACATTACTTGGAGGGTGTAAAGCTTTAATAAACAAAAAGAAACATAGAAAAATTTTGCAACAAGATAATTTATGGGACATTACATATGGTATAAGAGCCAGCTACAACACTGGACCACTAAGTATGGGCTAACATGAATATTTTGCAGGAAAGACGAATTATATTGGGAGGAAGTTGCGACATGGCTGTCAATGCTCGATTTGAAACCAGATAAGTACCATGCCAAACACTATTTCTTTGCATGCTGAATTATTGGTTTCTAGTATAAAAGTATCTTTTCTAGGAATATGAAAGGGACGAATATAGACACATTGTTAAAGTAAGCTAGATGTTTTCCAAATTATTTTAGTGGCAAGAATGGAAGTCTCTATCCTTACACCTATTTTTCCTTATGAAGGGATTTCTTTCTATAATTCTATTCTTATGGCAAGTCCTGCTCAAAGTTAGTTAAAGCTCATAAGGGTGCTGACTTGGGAGATCTTACTCATAGTCTTAGGACTCCCTTCTAGATAGTTGTGATGGGTGGAAGTTGAATTTATCGTCAAACATTCTTACTTGCTCTTTCCTTTTTCTTATGAGAACAAACGTAATTCTCCATATTAATGTCATTAACCATGTATAAAAGAAGAATCATCCATCATAAAAAAATAGCACCATCTAGATATCAAAGTCAGACCTGGTTTTATTACTAAGAAATACTTTTGCCCAGGTGCTAATTCAATGATATTGCTAGTTAATGGTTAAAAAAACAATACTGCCCAGCTCCTCTCACATTAACTCAAGTGGTTGTAGCTGCTGAGTGAGAACTCAAGGTGCATGAGGCATCTTCCCGAAAATCAGGTCACAACTCTTTGTTCAGTGTTGAATACTATATAATAGTACATCCATTAGCATGCAAAAGGATAGCATTGGAAAAAGATTAAATTTGATTATGTAAGAGATGGCACCTTAAGTGTATTTTTCTCTTGTGGTTTAGTGAATAGGCTCAGGGGTTTTAGAGCAAGGGATTTGGGTCCTCTAGGAGTAGGTTGGGAGGAACGACTATTCCATTTACGTTTTCCCAGTAGTTGTTCCAGGTTCTTATTCTATTGCTTATTATTAAATCTAGTTACAGTAGGATGCTTATCTTAACTTTCAATTGCAACTATACTATTTAGGCATAAATGTTTTATGCATTTGTATGGGAAAAATATCTATTATGTCTATAAATAGAATGTAGATTTGTTACAGCTCATTACTCCTTTCTATTATGTTATCAAATCTAGATCTTTGCTTCTGTATTTTATTCATGCCCGTAAAATACTAGATTTATTTATTAATGTATCTCAGATCGGGTATTCATACATCAATCAAAGATTGCTACTAATGTGTAATATTATAGTAATTAGTAATTTTTTAGTGTAACTACATTAAATCGATTTATTCCCATTCTGCTATGGATTCAAATCGAAACATTCACTTCTTTTAATTATTTAAAAGTCTGTAAATTATTCCTGCTAAACCATTCTCATAATGTATTCTAGGATAGATCTAGTTAACTTACTATCGAGGTAAATAGAAATAGCATTCTCTACTTATTATAACAAAATTACACATAGAGCATAAAAACAAATAAGATCAAATGTTACAATCAATTACTTCTCTACACAAAACAAATAATCGAAAAATGTTGTAAACTGGATGTTTCCCATATCGTGTTAAGAGCCGAAACCTTCTACATATTTTTTCTTTTAAATAAACCACATCTCACAAACCCTTGTAAAAAGCTATACTGTTCAAATCGGAATCAATGGGATCTAAATAAATATCTATAGATACTTTATTTATGAAATTCATCAAAATAGATATGCAAATTATTCATGAATTATACCAACTAGAGTAATTATAACATAGCTAGTTGTGAATTAAGGAATTGTAAATACCCTAGTTAATAATAAACTAAAAATCAACAACCAAAATCCCAATAACCCTTATTTTAGATTTGATTCACATCCAACCACAAATTAAATAAATTAAATACTACAATTTTCAAATAAAAAGCACCCAACTATTCGCAACAACGTGTCTTTGTAATTTCCAAGTATGGTAGTAAGCCCATCAGAGGATGGTTACCATTGCACAAGCAATAAAATATCACAATAATATATGTATTTAATAACTCTACATATATCACACGAATCCAATCAACTATTTTCTGTGGAAATAAGCACATCATATATGGAAAGTGAGTTTTATTAAATATAATATCCATATCTAAAAAATATTTAAACCAAATGCATTCATTACATCCACGATGTAAATCTACGACATATAAATCAAGAACACTCCACATAGATTGCAAATACCCTATAAGTTGTATTAAGAGTTAAATCTTAACAATGCCAAGTATTAAACACGATCTCGCAACCATGTGGCTATAAGACCATTTCGATGGAACCCACATCCAGTTTAAACAAAACTCCATTACAATTATTGAATTATAGGTGGTGATAAGTCCATCTACGATGGCTCCCACAAAACCTTTTTGAAACATTAATTAAGTTTCCACACACATAACCGACAACAAAACTGAATTTTGGAACAAAGAGGTCCTAATCCTTTTGTTAGTTGGGTTTAAATCGTAAAGTTTGATTTAAAGACACTACAACTTATATTGCTAAAGGTTGAAGTATGAGCCCTTTGCACGATTCGAAGACACCACCAAGAGTTACCTGCAGAATAAATACACAGAACCGTTTATTTAAGGAGTGTATTTTAAACTTTAAAAAAAAACAATGTAAGGGTTTTCATTGTTCAGAGCTTACCTTGGCGTTCTAAGACGTGGTCATGGGAGGAGGTGACCTTGTAAACTTCCTCGCCAGTTCTCTCCACTTGGAAAACAATTAGATTTAGTTAAAACTTTTATAAGAATGAAATAATGTAAAGAGAAAGCTAAACTTTGAAGGGTTTTCACCCCTAGGATTCCCTGATCCCTTCTTTTCATGCACAAAAACAAAAAGCACATCAGTTTTTATAGTGAAATAACTTAAAATGCTTAATCAAAGTTTGCAATGATTGAATTAATAGTCCCTT
This sequence comes from Pseudotsuga menziesii, assembly GCA_001517045.1. Lineage (NCBI taxonomy): Eukaryota > Viridiplantae > Streptophyta > Pinopsida > Pinales > Pinaceae > Pseudotsuga > Pseudotsuga menziesii. The sequence continues at coordinate 13,692 of LPNX010033858.1, forward strand.
ACCTGGTAAGGTGTAGTTCATAGCTAAAGGTCATGGCAAGGTCTGCTGGAGGTGCAAGGAAAGCATCCTGATGTACACCTTGGAAAGCATCTAGGAAGAAGGCCATTAAAACCATGAGTAGGTTTTCTCACCCAAAAACCCCATTACAATCACCATTAACATAGTATATCCTTGTCTCTCTTCTTTTACAAACCAAACAAGCAAAGAATGAAGAATTCAAAAAAAACAACGACACATTAAATCTTTGTGCAACCTTAGCGAGCATGTTGTATAGGTGGACGAACAAGATGCATTCTAGGGCCAACATTGAAATCTTGGCTGCATTTTGAACTCACGGCAAGGGAAGTATCATAGATTCACAAGTGAACCAAGACACTAATCCTTTAAACCATCATAACTCCCAGCCATTTGTAACCATAAAACTTCAATTATTGTTTCAAACCAAGAATCGAACATTGGGTTAAACCCCATAATCATTAACATATAACCATATAAAAATATCACCAATGAACCATTATATTAACAAGTAAACTATGGCATAAAACCCATAGTACAAATTTAAAACATACTTTCGATTTAATCAAACCTTACCATATTAACACTTGCAATTTAGGACCAAGGTCCTTCCAATGTTATATGTTTTAGCATTTGCAGATAGGAAATAAGGTAGGGCATGATTTCCTTATAGCACCTTATTACATAATAAAAAGTGGGATCAATACTATAACATAGTATCCCAAGCCTTGGGGCTAAGAAAGCCTCCTTGCAAATCAGGATAAAAGGAAAGAAGGAATAAAACATCACCTTCGAGTGTGGCTGGCCGTATGTTGCTAAAACCCTGTAAACACCTCAGTTGGTTAAACTTGTCATAAGAAGTAATAATTATGAAATAAATTTACACAACATCAACAAATAAACTCATGCCATAAGTAACTAATGCTTGCTAGGATTTTTAAGAGGTGATTTTGGTAATATATATATGTGTGTGTGTGTGTGTGTGTGTGTGTGTGTATTGTGATGTCCCCAAAAATTGAAAAAACATAATTATTAGGCTAGTAAAAACTACCTATGCTGGACATTATTGAACCTGTGGAATATAACGTACACTAAATGTACCACTGTTTGGTCATAAGATGTTCTTACATTCTATCATCTTACTTTCATTTATGATTATTACTGTGTTTACTTAAGATGTCATAATGCTGATTACAACATTATTCTTATGGTTATACATTGTTGTGTATGTGTCGTTACTTAATTATATGCTTTGTTAAATTTAGGATTTGTTTAGTTATTATTTACATGTCCAAACTTAACTTTGTTCTTGGGACCAAAGTGGGCAGAGTGGTGGGACTAGTTATCCAATGTAACTGATTGAGAGGTAAAGTTTCTACTTATCTAGTGGGCTTACTTAGTTCAGTTTTGAACTAAGGCACTCTTAACTTGTTTTAGGTGCAGGTGTACTTACGCTCATAGCTAGTGACACCTACTGTTTGTTATTATTACTTCTTACAGACTCATTTTGATGACAAGGTAATCACCCCTCTTATTCTTTATAAAACCTAGGCTGAATATCTAAGTGCCTCTTACTATTCTTTATATGTTACTGATCAACTGTTCATACTTTTAACCTATTTGTATTTCATGTTTATTTAATTGAAAGTATTAACATATAATTGTATTGTTCTTGGTAGGTTTATAAATGTTGGTTAAAACCCAATTTTGGCCTTGTAGTTAACAAGTTTACCACGGCATATTTCATATCCCTTGGTTCTAAGCTTAATACTTAGGGAAATGAATAAGTGATGTTTTAAGGCTTAATCCTATTGTATACATTGTATATAATACTATACCTTGTATTAAGCTTTGCGTGGAGAATTATATCATGCTCTATACATTACACATTGGGGCTTTAACACTATGCAATCGAAAAGTTGGAAAACGATATTGTTGTTTACAAACTATAGAGATGTTGGTTTTAGCATCGATAATAAACACCAGGCTGGTGCCATTAATGCATATTGGGGATTTTGGAAGCCCCAACATAGGGTTTGTCTCCACAATGGGCTTGTCATTTCATGTTTTTTATTGGTTGTTTGGTCTTAGCTCTGCGTAGTGGGTGAACGCGAATTCCCTATGAACAAAGGTATGGATTCGTTGGTTTCACAGCATTTGATGTTTTTTTTTTTGCTCATTCAAATTTCATACTTCTCATCCTTTGTGGTGTTTCGTGGTCACGGGTGACAGGGCAATGAGAAGATGTATAGTTTGTAGCACGACTATGAGCCTTGGGATAGAATTACCATTACGTTCAACCTGCTAATCGAGTCGATACTGGCCATCTCTTGGCTTTGAGACTCGGACTTAACTTGTCAGGGGTTAGTCTGATTGCATTTGGTTTTTATGGTTGTTTTTGTGTTTTTGGAATTTGTTTGTGTCGTGACAGAGCTCTGTTGGTAACACCATAGCGTTGAGCTTTAGTGTTTTGATTTTGATTTCCCTAGGGTCTATAGTTAATAATGAAATGGGATGTAATTTTAATGAGGGCTTCTATCTGTAAGGAGAAACTTGATTCATTTATAGGCTCTACGTGTAAATTGTAAATTCAAGGTTTGATTTATGAAAATATACACAATGGAAGCACCATTTCTTGCAATGGTACCATGACCATTGGATTACTGTGTAAAATTGATTTAAGCCTTATAATTTCTGTGTATACAAATCTATGCTATGTTTTTGTTATTTAAACTTGGATTTTATGTGGTGTTTTCCTTCGTGGTTGGACTGTGTAAAATTCCTTCCATTATTTGTATTAGGTATGAGAATTTATATGTTGACAATGTGTGGGTGAAGCCATGCCATGAATGGGATGAGTGTTTTCCATGGTTGTTGCTATAGCTTAGAAGATTTAGACTTGCAGTTGGTTTTTATAATGTCTTACTTAGAATGTTAAGGTCATGGGTGTAAACCCTCAGTGGCTATCATTGTTGTATATCACGTATTGAAAGGTTTTAGATAGTTACGTGTTTCTTTTCGTTGATTGTGTGTTTAAATGTGAATGTCGTGGCCATGGAACACAATGTATTCCATTTGTAAGGTCTTATGACCTCTATGTTAAAATATTAGTTAAAACATAGCCTGCATACAAACTGTGTATAATGTGCCTCTGTGTAATGATTTTATGTTTGGCTTATAGCCTATGTGTAGATTATCCACCATGGCTTTGTAAAAGAATAAAGACCCTTCAGGATTTCATCTTGGGTCGTGTTCAGTAATGAGGGTTTATTAATGTAATGTTTGCGAAAATGGGAAAACAGAGGGTCCACAGGATTTGATCTTGCGACCTCGTTGGACTTACATGGTTATTATTTTAAAATATTACTACATATCTATTATTGTTGGGGTTTGTATTATGGCCTACGATTTGGCTTGGATGCCCACCAGGGTCGATACTACGACCTCTGTGTATCTAAGGGTTTAAATTATTGTAATTAGAATTTGGTTATTTTGTTTATATGATGGCTATGAGTAATATTTAGATGGAACTACAACACAAACCAATGAAAGGTATCGATACTTGTTCTGTTAATTTAATTATGATAATGTTTATTATAGTGGAAAATGATTTGGTTATTATCAGGAATTTATTTATGCGGAACTTGAAAGGTATTCGATGGTATTGATCTTTATTTAATACGGAAAGTTTATAATTTGTACTTAGATGTAAATATTATGCTGTAGATTTGATTTATAATTCTATTTTATAACTGTCAGAATATATGTATATATTTACCAATAGTATAATGGTTATATACTAGTAGTATACTTAAGTAGTTTTCTTGTTATTTTGAATTAGATGAGACTAAGTTAAATCTAGGTTTTAATTGAAGCATGGATCTACTCACAAATGAAATATGCCAGTAGAATAAGTAGGCCAAACAATGTATAGGTGATAGATCTAAAAGAAAACCTAGTTTGTAATTAACATCGTTTTCAATAGTAAACGTAATACAGGAATAAAACTAGGGTGCAGACCCTTGATAACATTTATAAATGAATTTGAAATTGCATAATTAAACTAATGGACAAACCCTAGATAAATCTAGCATAAGAAGTAAAGTACAACCTAGGGTTATAATGTAAAATGTAAACCTTAGAGTATTTAAACAGAAATCAAACACATAGGGTTAGAACATATAATGTGAACCCTTGCCTAATTCATCCAATTTTTATTCTAGAAAAATAGAGTAGGCAGTATAGGATCTCATACCTATAATCTGAAGGTTCTTTAATGGCTGAACCTACACACTCAAATAATCAGGATTAACAATTCAGAGGAAGATCTGACCTTTGTATTAGATTATGGAATCACTTGGGAACTACCATGTTCCACCCAAACATGACCCGTAACCGTTCCTGGTTTCAATATGGATTCCCCCGAGTTGGAAACCAACATGCAAGTAGCTTAGAGATCCTAAGGTAGGGTTTCCTATTTGGTATATCAGGTCTGGATCAGTTCTCCATTTTCCTTCTAGGAAAATTTCCTCCAAGAATTTATTTGAGAGCAAAACAGGCAGAACAATGACTCCCAAAAGATAGATCAGAACCCCAAGCCTTTCCTTAGCTTGAGACTTTATAGACAGAATTTTTAGTCAAAGGGAAAGTTAAATCAAGAAACCTTGATTTCTTGATTTAACCCCTTTTAATTAATTTGGGTAATTTTATTAATACTTTAACTCAGGAACTTTCAACTAGTTCCTAATTAGACTTTTGTGGGTATTGTACTATTTATTATCTTTTAATAATAAATAATAATGGATGGATTTTTTCTTTCTTTCTTTCATCATTAATATTATTACTATACTTATTCTTTATATACACCATGTATAGAATACATAATAATATAACATTTGTCTTCAGGCATCATATACCATGGTCCCTATATTTAATGACACTTCTTCATTAAGGTCAAATAGGTGGATGGTTAGGTATACTAGGCTAGGAAACTTTAAACATCCTTGCATGTTGGATTCCCTTCTTTAACATGGTAGTTCTTCAATACTTGATAAGAATACAGAAATTCAAAATTTCATTTAATCACTTATAAATAAGTCTGATGAGATCAATATTTTTATCGAGTTTTTTTCACTCAAAAATTATTAAATTCTTTTCAGTAAGTCCTAGCGCTTATGAGAGCCCATACTCAATGCTTAAACAAGGAGTTAAAAACTTAGTGCAATTCCATATCTCTTTGCTCAACACTAATTCTAGGATGTACTTGTATGATACACCTAGGGATACAATGGACAAAGATCCGATACTCAAGAAATTATGCTCAACATCAACATGGAAGGCTCTAGGGCTTATTCCCAACCCTTCCAATTATCTTCCATGTGTTCCAAAGCTTCTTTATCAACACAAATGTAAGTACTGATGTGCTCCAGAGCTTCTTGATCAACACAAAATATTAATTACCAATGTGCTCGAGAGATCCTTGCTCAACACAAAACATTAATTACCCATGTGATCCATAGCTCCTCACTCAACAAAAAACATCTCATCAATCATGTGCTTTAGGGTCGATGCCCAACACAAACAAGCATATATATATTATCAATAAGTGGCTTACGCCCAATATATAAAACAAATCATCATGTTCATATGCACTGGGGTATTTGACCCAATATATCAAAATAAAATATGAAGATAAGATCATAATCAATAGGCTCATGCCTATAAGTGTTATGTCCAAAATTCAGGATATTACATCCCTCCCCGCTTAGAACAACATCATCCTTGGTGTTCTAGGGACTCGGAATAACATCATGAAACAAGGTGGGGTAAGCCTCGTCGGCTTCAAAGTGCTTCCATTGCAGTTTCAACTAGACAACGGTGCACTTCCCGAGTTACACCTCTCTCTTGTCCAATATATGAGTATTTCAGGGGTAAACTCCCCTTCAGGTTCTACCTGTAATAAGGACCAATCAACTACATGTTTAGTATCATAAACATATTTCTTAAATAATGATACATGGAAATCATTATGGACTCTTACGTGCATGGGTAACGATAGCTCATATGCCGCTACCCCTTTCTTGGATAGTATTTCAAAAGGCCCACAAAATCTAGGTGCTAACTTACCACACCTACCAAAGCTCAACAAGCTTCGTTTTGCTTTTACTTTCAAGTAGACATGATCACCTATTTGAAAGTATTTATCTTTTCTTTTTTGATCTGCGTAGCTTTTCTGGCGGTCTTGTGCTTCTTTAAGGTTCACCTGGACCTTGGTAACCGGCTGTTCCAAGTTGATTAATAAATTAGGCCCTAACATGAGTTGATCCACTGGGCTATCCCAAGTAACTGGTGTTCTACACTTCCATCCATAGAGTACCTCAAAGGGACTCATCTTGGTGAAAGTTTTATAACCATTTTTATACGCAAACTCTGCAAGATGCAGGTAGTCTTCCCACTTAGTGGGGTTGTTCATGACACACATCCTAAGCATGTCCTCAACAATCTGGTTTACTCTTTCTGTCTTCCCGTTTGTCTATGGGTGATAAGCAGTGCTAAAGTTCAACTCTTTCTCTAATCTTGAGAATTAATATCTCCAAAAGTTTCCTATAAACTTAACATCTCGATTCGAGATTATTTCCTTGGTTATCCCATGCAATCTAAATATCTCTTTTAAGAAGATATCAGCAATGTTCACTTTCTTGTAGGTCAACTTCACAGGAATGAAGTGTGCTACTTTTGAAAACTTGTCAATTACTACAAAAATATAATAATTCTGCTTCTTACTTTTTGGTAGTCTAATGATAAAATCCATATTAATGACCTCCTACTTCCATTCTGGAATGGGTAATGGCTGCAGCAATCCCGAAGGATGTTGATGATCAGCTTTGACTAGTTGACATTCTTGACATTTCGTGATAAACATAGAAATGTCATCCTTTAACTTAGGCCAGAAAAAGTGTCTCTTGACAGTGGATATCATCTTTTGATATCTCGGGTGCCCCAAGTAGGGTGCCCGATGAAATTTTGTGAGGACGCTAGACCGAATGTTTCCTCCTTCTAGAATGTACAATGTATCATTAGACCATAGCAGTTTGAATTCATCTACCTTGTATTATTTTTTTGTTGAAACAACCTGTCCTCTTGTATTTTCTTGAGGAATTCTACATAGAAAGGGTCAATTCTGTTGGTGGTTCTAATCCTCTCATGCAAATTTGCATCAGTTTGACTCAAAGTCACCTCATATATCATATGAGTTCGTCGGCCCAAAGCATAGGAAACCTTGTTCTCCTTTCCCTTAAGATGCTTTAGCTCAAAATGATACTCACTAAGGAAAGAAAACCACTTGGATTTCCTTGCGTTCAGATCGGTTTGATCGAATAAATACTTCATACTCATATTGTCTATCTTTAGGAGGAACTTCCTTCCCATGATGTAGTATGATGATGGACGCTAACTCAATATCATGCGTGGGGTAGTTCTACTCATGCTCTTTTAACTTATGTGATTCATAACAGATCATATGATTGTTCTGCAAGAGGACTCCTCCAACTCCTTCCTTGCTTGCATCTGTGTAAACAATGAAATCCCCATCGAGATCCGCAATTTGTAGTATTGGTGATATCATCAAAAGATGTTTAAGCTTTCGAAAAATTTATTCGCACTTGGTAGTCCATAAGAACTTATTTTCTTTCTTTTAAAAAGTGGTCATGGGGAAAGCGATTCTCGAGAAGTTCTCAATGAAATTTCGATAGTATCCAGCTAATCCCAAAAAGGACCTAATGTCAGTGACACTAGTAGGGGTAGGTCAATCCTTTATGGATGTAATATTTTTTGGGTCCACATCTATCCCTATCTCAGAGATAATGTGACCTAAGTATTGTATTTGTGGTTTGTAAAAATCACATTTACTAAACTTAGTGTAAAGCTGGTGTTCTCGCAACACTCTTAGTACTATGGGAAGGTGTTCTTTGTGTTCCTCTTTATTCTTGGAATAAGCTAGGATGTCATCTATAAAGACCAAAATAAACTTATCCAGATATTTACTGAATATGTTGTTCATCATACACATAAATTTTCAGGGTGCATTGGTCAACCCGAATGACATCATTACAAACTAGTAGTGCCCGTACCTCGTATGAATGGTGGTTTTGTGAATATCCTCATCATAAATCTATACCTAATGGTACCCATATTGCAGTTCAATCTTCGAAAATATTTTGGTTCCTCCCACCTAATCGAACAAGTCATCGATCCTAGGGAGTGGGTATAGGTTCTTGATAGTCATTTTGTTCAAGTGATGGTAATCGATGCACATCCACATCGTACCATCTTTATTTTTTATGAATAGTATCGGTGCTCCCGAAGGGAACACACTGGGTTAGATATACCCTTTCTCTATCAATTGCTACAATTGCAGTTTGAGTTCCACCAATTCTAGTGCACTCATGCGGTAAGGGGCTTTGGAAGCCAGAACTGATCTTGGTGTCAGTTCGATGGAAAAGTCTAGGTCTCATTTAAGAGGTAATCCTAGTATTTCCTTGAGAAACACATCCTTGAATTCTTCAAGAACAGGGACGTCTTCTATGCATTGTTCTCTTTTAGAATCTAGGTCTGAGATGTTTACTGCAAATAACTTTTAGCCTTTGCTAACGCCTTTATTTCCTTGGAGGTCTTGTGCTTCTTTAAGGTTCACCTAGACCTTGGTAACCATCTTTTCCAAGTTCATTAATAAATCAGGCCCTAACATGAGCCGATCCACTGGGTTATCCCAAGTAATCAGTATTCTACACTTCCTTCCATAGAGTACCTCAAAGGGACTCATCTTGGTGGAAGTCTAATAATTGTTGTTATACGCAAACTATGCAAGATGCAAGTATTTTTCCCACTTAGTGGGGTTGTTCATAACATACATCCTAAGCATGTCCTCAACAATCTGGCTTACTCTTTCTATATGCCAGTCTGTCTGTGGGTGATAAGTAGTGCTAAAGTTCAACTGCGTCTCTAATCTGAAGAATAAAGATCTCCAAAAGTTTCCTATAAAATTAACATCTTGATCTGAGATGATTGCCTTAGGTATCCTGTGCAATCTAAATATCTCCTTTAAGAAGATATCAACAATGTTAACTTCCTTGTAGGTCGACTTCACATGAATGAATTCTTCTTCTTTTGACAACTTGTCAAGTACTACAAAAATAGAATCATTTTGCTTCTTACTTTTCGGTAGTCTAGTGATAAAATCCATACTAATGACCTCCCACTTCAATTCTTGAATGGGTAATGGCTGTAGCAATCCTAAAGGATGTTGATGCTCAGCTTTGAATAGCTGAGATTATTCACATTTCACGATAAACATCGCAATGTCGACCTTTAACTTAGGCCAGAAAAAGTGTCTCTTGATGGAGGATGTTCTCTTTTGATATCGTGGGTGCCCCGAGTAGGGTTCTTGCTGAAATTTCATGAGGGTCTGAACCAAATGTCCCCACTTTCTAGAACATATAATCTATCCTTGGACCATACCAATATGGATTTGTCTACCTTGTACTCTTTTTTTTGTTGAAACAACCTGCCCTCTTGGATTTTCTTGAGGATTTCTACATAGAAAGGGTCAATTCTATTGGTCGTTCTAATCCTCTCATGCAAATTTGCATCAGTTTGACTCAAAGTCACCTCATATATCATATGATTTTGTCAACTCAAAGCATCAGCAACTTTGTTCTCCTTGCCCTTAATATGATTTAGGTTGAAATGATACTCGCTAAGGAAAGCCAACCACCCGGCTTACCTTGCATTCAGATTTGGTTTATCGAATAAATACTTCATACTCATATTGTCTGTCTTCAGGAGGAACTTACTTCCCATGAGGTAGTTCCTCCACATCTTCAAAGCATGGATGATGGCCTCTAATGCAAGATCATTCATGGGGTAGTTATGCTCATGCTCTTTTAACATCTACAATTCATAACAGATCACATGATTGTTCTACAAGAGGACTCCTCTAAGTCCTTCCTTGCTTGCATCCATGCAAAAAACGAAATCCCCCTCGGGATCCACAATTTGTAGTATTGGTGACATCATCAAAAGTTTTTTAAGCTTTTGAAAAATTTCTTCGCAATTGGTAGTCCATAAGAACTTATTGTCGTTCTTTTGAAAAGCGGTCATGGGGAAAGCGATTCTCAAGTAGTTATCAATGAACTTTCTATAATATGTAGCTAATCCCAAAAAGGACCTAATGTCAGTGACACTAGTAGGGGTAGGCCAATCCTTTATGGCTCTAATCTTTTTCGAGTCCACAGCTATCCCTGTCTTGGAGATAATGTGACATAAGTACTGTATTTCTGGTTGTAAAAATCACATTTACTAAACTTAACGTAAATTTGGTGTTCTCATGACACTCGTAATACTATGCGAAGGTGATCTTCATGTTCCTCTTTATTCTTGGAATAAACTAGGATGTCGTCTATAAATACCAAAATAAACTTATCTAGATACATACTGAATATGTTTTTCATCATACACATAAAGTTTGTAGGTGCATTGGTCAACCTGAATGACATCACTACAAACTCGTAGTGCCCATACCTCATACGAAAGGCGGTTTTGTGAATAACCTTATTGTGAATATTTACTTGATGGTACCCGGATTGAAGATCAATCTTCGAAAATATTTTGGCTCCTCCGACCTGATAGAACAAGTCATTGATCCTAGGGAGTGGGTATTGGTTCTTGATAGTCATTTTGTTCAACTAATGGTAATCTATGCACATCCACATTGTACCATCTTTCTTTTTTATGAATAGTATCAATGCTCGCCAAGGGAACACACTGTTTTAGATATACCATTTCTCTATCAATTCCTGCAACTGCAGTTTGAGTTCCACCAATTCTAGTGCACTCATGCAGTAAGGGGCTTTGGAAGTTGGAACTGATCTTAGTGTTAGTTTGACGAAAAAGTCTAGGTCTCATTTTGGAAGTAATCCTGAGATTTCCTCGGGAAACACATCCTTGAATTCTTCAAGAATGGGGAAGTCTTCTATCCATTGTTCTCTTTTAGACTCTAGGTCACGGATGTTTACTGCAAACAACTTGTACCCTTTCCTAATGCATTTCTTTGCTTGTTAGGAAGATATTTTCCTTGCAAAAATCGTGTTTGGAATTCCCTAAACCTTCACCTGGTTCCCTTGGCTACTAGTACACAATATTGACTTGTGTAAGAAATCGAGCATGACATGGTGATGTTCCAGGAAGTCCATATCGATAAGTATATCATATGATCCTAAGGGTAGGATGTTCAAGTTTACCTCTGTAGGAAAACCATTCAGGTTTACTTCACAATTTTTAACTATTTCCATAACTTTTCGTTTCGTACCTATGGCTAACTATACCAGCCAAGGTTTATCATGCTTTACTTTTCCTAGTTTACATACATCAACCATTTTAGGTGAAACATAGCTCTGGCAAGCACTGGGATCAATAAGTATTGAAATAGAAGTGTTAAAGATCTTACCTTCTATCTCAACCATTGTAGCTTGATGATCTGTTTGTCGGCCATCCAATGCTGTATAAATCCACGGTGTTCCAGCTATGCCCTCTATTATTGGTTCTTCTTGTAAGTTGTGCAAGACCCCACTGGTCTTGTTCTTACAATCTCGGGCATAATGAGGCCCTCTGCATTTCTAGCACTTGATCTATAGCAAGGTAGCATTGGTTCCACTTGCTACTAGCTTATTACCATTTAGAGCTGGTACATATGGATTTGTACCAAATTGTTGAAGTTCTTGTTTGCTGGAAAGCTATTATTCTGCTTTCTATATGGCTATGGGTTAAACCCAGGTTTGCGATTATCAGAAAATTTCTTAGACTTGTCTCTGTTTCAGTTCATATTCTCTTGTCGTAGCTTCCCATGCTCATAGTAGAGTCTAGCCTTGTGCAGCATGGTATCTAAAGTTTTTGGCATGTCGAATTCAATCCTCTCCCAAAATTTGGGAGGGATACATCCTAAAAACTATTGGTTCTTTACCTTTTCATCCTTAATGTATGGTACATAATGTAACAGATCTAGAAATCTGTTATTAAAAGCATCCATAGTCATGGACCACATACGTAGCTCATGGAACTCTTTCACCTTTCGGTCAAAGAACATTTTTGACATATACTTCTCTTGGAATATTTTTCAGAAGTTATCCTAGCATATTTCTCTTAGCTCATATTTCTTGGTGTGTTTAAAATCCCTCCACCATCTTGTTGCCTTTCCATTTAAATTATAGATGGCAAGCCGAGACTTCATCTCACTTGAGTAGTTATGAAATTGGAAATATTTTCTCATACCCACCATCCACTCTTCAACTTTCTCCCCAGTGTTTACTTCACCTTCATAGGTCGGGGGTCTTATTTCTCTAAATTCCCCCTAAAGACTATCATTGCTTCTTTCTTTCTTTCTGCGAGGAGAAAGAGAGCCATCACTGGAAGGATTGTGACGATCTCCTTTCGTTGCTTCAGTGGTAGATTCCTATTTTTCGTATTCTCTTGGGTTGTTTCATGTTTATCGTAAGGTTCTCTTTTGGATCTATTTGTGGAATGAGTAGGATTTCCCTGCGGGCTTTCTCCCGTCATATTTCTCAGTAATGCTTCATTAATAGCTTGTTTTTCCTTTCTTTCGTTCAGACTATCTTCTCTGAACCTTTGCAATTCTGCTTGAAGACTTTTTATGGTCTTCAAAATATCAAAATTTAATTCCACCTCCAAATCTGCTTCTGGGGTGGGGGTGTTCATCTTTCCTTACCGACTGTTATCTTCCTTAGTGCTCATACTTGAACTGTTTTGTAAAAATTTCTATAATTTTGAAAAAAAATTAATAACAGGAAAATTTATATTAGTAACAAAATTTAATAACATACTTTATTTTATTTGAGGTGAATGCTTTGTGCACCCATAGTTCTCTTAGTATTGAAAATCGGCTCTTATACCACTTTTAATGTCCCCAAAAATTCAAAATAATTTTTTTTATTATTAGGCTAGTAAAAACTACCTATGCTAGACATTATTGAACCTATGGAATATAACGTACACTAAATGTACCATTGCTTGGTTGTAATTTGTTCTTACGTTCTATCACATTAATTTCAGTTATGATTATTAATGTGTTTTACTTAAGATGTCATAATGCTGATTACTACATTATTCTTATGGTTATACATTGCTGCATATGTGTCATTACTTGATTATATGATTCATTAAATTAAAGATGTGTTAACTTTTATTTACATGTTCTAACTTAACTTTGTTCTTGGGACCAAAGTGGGTGGAGTGGCATGACTAGTTCTCCCATGTAACTAATTTAGAGGTAAAGTTTCTACTTATCTAGTGGGCTTACTTAGTTTAGTTTTGAAGTAAGGCACTATTAACTTGTTTTACATGCAAGTGTACTTATGCTCGTAGCTAGTGGCACCTACTATTCGTTATTATTACTTCTTAAAGCCTCGGTTTGATGACAAGGTAATCACCCCACGTATTCTTTATAAAACCTAGGTTGAATATCTAAGTGACGCATACTATTCTTTATATGTTATTGATCAACTGTTCATACTTTCAACCTATTTGTATTTCATGCTTATTTTATTGAAAGTATTAGCATATAATTGTATTGTTCTTGGCGGGTTTATAAACGATGGTTAAAACCCAATTCTGGACTTGTTGTTAACAAGCTTAACTTCGCATATTTCATATGCCATGGTTCTAAGATTAATGCTTAGGGAAATGAATAAGCGATGGATTAAGGCTTAAGCCTATTGTATATGTTGTATATAATACTATATCTTGTATTAAGCTTTGGGTGGTGAATTATATCATGGTCTAAATGTTACACATTGGCGTTTTAACACTATGCAATGGAAAAGGTGGCAAACAATATTGTGTCGTTTACAAACTATAGAGATGTGGGTTTTAGCATCGATAATTGACATCGAGATGGTGCCATTAATTCGTATTGGGGATTGTTGGAGCCCCAACATAGGGTTTGGATCCATGATGGGCTTGTCATTTCGTTCTATTTGTTGGTTGTTTGGTCTCAGCTTTGTGCAATGGGTGAAGGAGACTTCCAAGTTAATGAAGGTATGGATTCATTGGTTTCATAGCATTTGATGTTTGTTCTATGGCTCATTCAACTTTCATACTTCTCATCCTTCATGGTTTTTCATGGTTGCAAGTGACAGGGTGGCAAGGAGATGTATGGTTTGTAGCACGACTGTGAGCCTTGGGATAGCATTACCATCATGGTAATCATGCTAATCAAGTCGATACTTGCCATCTCTTGTATTTGAGACTGGGTCTTAACTTGTTGGGGGTTAGTATGCTTGCTTTTGGTTTTTATGGTTGCGTTTTGGTTTTGGGGGTTTGTCTGTATAATGACAGAGCTCTGTTGGTTACACGACAATGTTGAGTTTTAGTGTTTCAATTTTGTTTTCCCTCGGGTCTATATTTAATAATAAAAGGGGATGTAATTTTTATGAGGGCTTCTATTGGTAAGGAAAAACTTGACTACATTATAGGCTCTGCATGTAAATTGTAAAGTCGAGGTTTGATTTATGAAAATATACACAGTGGCAGCACCATTTCTTGCAATGGTTCCACGACCATTGGATGATTGTGTAAACTTGATTTAAGACTTATAATTTTTGTGTATATGAATATATACTGTGTTGTTGTTATTTAATCTTGGGTTTTATGTGGTGTTTTCATTCATGGTTGGACTGTGTAAAATTTCTTCCATTATTTGCATTATCTGTGAGAATTTATATGTTGACATCATGTGATTGAATCCATGCCATGAATGCCATGAGTGTTTTCCATGGTTGCTGCGATAGATTAGAATGCTTTGACTTACAATTGGTTTTTATAATGTGTTACTTAGAATGTTAAGAAGGCCGTGGATGTAAACCCTTAGAGGCTATTGTTGCTCTATATTTTGTATTGAGAGGGTTTAGATAGTTACGGGTTTATTTTTGTTGACTATGTGTTTAAATGTGAAGGCTGTGGCCATGGAACACAACATATTTGATTTGTAAGGTATCATGACCTCTGTGTTAAAAGATTAGTTAAAACACATCCCACATTGGCAAACTGTATATAGCGTGGCTCTCTGTAATGATTTTATGTTTGTCTTACAGCCTATGTGTAGATGATCTACCGTGGATTTGTGAAAGAATAAAGACCCTTCAGGATTTGATCCTAGGTCATTTTCTGTAATGAGGGTTTATTAATGCAATGTTTGTGAAAATTGGAAAACAGAGGGTCCATAGGATTTGATCATGCAACCTCGTTGCACTTACAGGGCTCTTATTTTAAAAGATTACTACATATGTATTATTGTTGGGGTTTGTATTATGGGCTGTGATTTGGCTTGGATTCACACAAGGGTCAATACTACGACCTCTATGTATCTAAGGGTTTAAATCATTATAATTCTACTTTGGTTATTTTGTTTATATGATGGTTGTGAGTAATATCTAGATGGAACTAAAGCACTGACCAATGAATGGTCTCGATACTTGTTCTGTTAATTTAATTATGATAATGTTTATTATAGTGGAAAATTATTTGGTTATTATCAAGAGTTTATGTATGCATACCTTGAAAGGTCTTCGATGGTATTTATCTTGATTTAATGTGGAAAGTTTATTATCTGTACTTAGAGGTAAATATTATGTTGTAGATTTGATTTATAATTCTATTTTATAACTGTTAGAATATATGTATATATTTACCAATAGTATACTTGTTATATACTAATAGTATACTTAAGTAGTTTTATTGTTATTTTGAATTAGATGATACTAAGTTAATTCTAGATTTTAACTGCATCATTGTTCTGCTGACAAATTAAATCTGTCAGTAGAGTAAGTAGGCCAAAGAACAGATAGGCGATAGATCTGAAAGAAAAGCTAGTTTGTAATTAATACCATTTTCAATAGTAAAATTAATGCATGAATAAAACTAGGGTGCAAACCCTTGATAAAAATTTATAAATGAATTTAAAATTGCAAAAGTAAACTAATGGATAAACCCTGGATAAATCTAGCATAAGAGGTAAAGTACAACCTAGGGTTATAATGTAAAATGTAAACCTTAGAAGATTTAAATAGAGATCAAACACATAGGGTTAGAACATATAATGTGAACCCTTTCCTAATTGAGCTAGTTTTTATTCTAGAAAAATGGAGTAGGAAGTATAGGATCTCGTACCTGTAATCTAAAGCTTCTTTAATGGCTGAACCTACACACTCAAATAACCAGTATTAACAATTCATAGGCAAAGTTGACCTCTGTATTAGATGAACGAATCACTTTGAAACTACAATGTTCAACCCAACAATGATCCAGAACTATTCCCGGTTTCATCTTGGATCCCCCCAAACTGGACTCCAACATGCAAGTAGCTTAGAGCTCCTAAGGTAGGGTTTCCTATCTGGTATATCAGGTCTGGACCAGTTCTTCTTTTTCCTTCTAGGAAAATGTTCTCCAAGAATTTACTTGAGAGAAAAATAGGCAGAACAATGAATCCCAAAATATAGATCAAAACCCCAATCCTTTCCTTGGCTTGATACTTTATAGACATACTTTTCAGTCAAAGGGACACTTAAATCAAGAAACCTTGATTTCTTGATTTAACCCCTTTTAATTAATTTGGGTAATTTTGTTAATACTTGAACTTAGAAACTTTCAACTAGTTCCTAATTATACTTTTGTAGGTATTGTAATATTTATGATATTTTAATAATAATAATAATGGACGGAGCTTTTCTTTCTTTCTTTCATCATTAGTATTATTAATATATTTATTCTTTATACATACCATATATAAAATACATAATAATATAACATTTGTTAACATTTGTCTTTGGGCATCATATACCATGATCCCTAGACTTAATGACACTTCTTCATTAAGGTCAAATAGGTAGATGGTTAGGTCTACTAGGCTAGGAAACTGTAAACATGCTTACACGTTGGATTCCCTCGTATAACATGGTAGTCTTTTCAGTATTTGATGAGAATACGGAAATTCAAAATTTTATTTAATCACTTATAAATAAGTATGATGAGATCAATATTTTTATAGAGTCTTTTTCACTCGAAAATTATTAAATTCTTTTCAGTAACTCCTAGTGCTTATCAAAGCCCATACTCAATGCTTAAACAAGGAGTTACAAACTTAGTGCAATTCTATATCTTTTTGCTCAACACTAATGCTAGGATTTACTTGTATGGTACACCTAGGGATACAATGGCCAAGGATCCTATGCTCTAGAGCTCCTCACTCAACACAAAACATTAATTACTCATGTGCTCCAGAGCTCCTCACTCAACACAAAACATCTCATCAATTAGGTGCTTCAGGGTCCATGCCCAACACAAACAGGCATATATATAACATCAATAATTGTCTTACGCCCAATATATAAAACAAATCATCATGTTCATATGTAGTGGGGTCTTCGACCCAATATATCAAAATAAAATATCAAGATAACATCATAATGAATAGGATCATGCCTATAAGTGTTAGGTCCAAAATTCAGGATATTACATATGTGTGTGTGTGTGTGTGTGTGTGTGTGTGTGTGTGTGTGTGTGTGGATTTTAAAGGTCTATGATAGAATGGTATCAAAGCATGGTTACAACACTAGGCCTGAACCGACCCAACACTTCAAGTGTTAACCAGGAAAACTATTTTTTATTTATTTTGGGTTTGATTCTATTAGGAAATAGGAAGATAAGGACAACTTTATTTTTCTAGGAAAACTATGGCAGACGTAGGAATGTATGCAAAAGAAGAATCTCACCTTAGAAACACTGTAAGCATTGAGGATAGTGAAATATGGGTAAACCTTAATGAGAGTCAAAATGATAACCCATGTCAATTGCAAAGAACTGTTAAAGATCTAAGATCAGAGTTAAATAGAATTAGGGAGGATAATGAACAAATTCTTAAAGCTCAAGAAGAACTGAATAATATTTTACTAGTTAAAATACGCAATGATGAAAAAGAGAAAAACAAAGAACCCGAACATAATATGACAAAAAATACACATTACAAACGTAAGGGAAGAAAACTATAATTTTCAAGTCATTCGGTTGAAACTTCCAGTGAGGAATAACCTAAAAACCACACATAAAAACAACAAGATTCCAATGAAAGTAGTGATGATAATAAAAATAAAAAGTATAAACTGTACTAAGAGATTCCTTGGGAATTAAAAAAATTGAACCACTTATATTTAACAGTGAGATTGAAAAAGGAGAAGAGGTGGAAACCTAGTTGTCGGGGATGAAGAAATAATTCCAAATATATAATTACTACGATGAACTGAAAGAAAATATGGCTATTTGTCATTTAACTTGAAAAGAAGATATATGGTGTAAATATATAAATAAATGACCGATACGTAACCTTTAAAACCTTTAAAAATCATTTTAAACGAAAGTACCTTTTATAATGGTACTATGAACAGAAGGATAAGGAATTCTATGTGTTAAGGTTAGGATCTATGACCATGAAAGAGCTCTATAGTAAACTACCGAGTCTTCTTTGTTACGTAGTATATATAATAAATGAAAAACAAAAAATACAACGCGTTTTGAGTTTTTCTCCGATCATGTTTAAAGAGAGTCTTGAGTATGACAATATAAATACACTAGAAGAAGCAATGAGAAAAGAAAATTTCTTTTATGATCAGAATAAAAATAAAAGAGAAAGTGCACTAAATTGGAAAAGTAAAAGACAACATAACTTTGATCCAAGAAAGAAGAATAATAAATTTTACAAAAAATACTGGGAATAATTACAAAGGGTATCAAGATAGTAACTATAAAAGTTTTAAACCAAATAATCCTACAGAAAAAGAAAGAGAACCTCCCACTACTTTTAATAAAAATACTACATGGGGGGGACCCTTAAAATGTAGGGAATGTGGAAAGCCACATTATTTTAAAGGTTGTCCTATAAGACAAAAAAACATTGATAATGTTCACAAAATTTAGGAAGTTGTTATAGTGGGAGATATAGAGACGAGTATTTCCAGAATCAACGTTGCATTGAAGAATCGACAAGAAGACCATGAAACTTCAATGGTCGAGATTGAAGGTATGATAAAAATTCAACCTATTTCCATACTACTTAATTCTGGTGCAAATTTGAGTTATATATCACCTAGGATTGTTGAATTATGTAAATTAGTACCAAATGTTTTTTGAAAAAACAAGGATGGTATAGTTAGACACAGGTACTAACTGTAAAGTCACCAGTTAAGTAAAAGGAAATGAAATAGTAATGAATGATTTTTATAGGCATGCTGATCTGAATATTTTACCATTAGGTTCCTTTGATATGTTGATAGGAATGGATTGGCTAGGAAAACATAGAGTACTGTTGAATTCTTATGATAAAACCTTTACATGCATAGTTGATACTAGAAACTGAATTAAAGTAAAAGGGATTCCCAGAAAGGTTCCGATCAGAGAGATAACTTCCCTACAAATGAAAAGATATTTATGTAAGGGATGTAAATTATTTGTTTTTTATGTAGTGTATGATAATAATAATGATAACAAACTTAAAATAGAAGATATAGCTATCTTAAAGGAATTTAAAGACATATTTCTGGAAGAAGTCCCTAGAATACCTCTGAAAAGAGACGTAGACTTTACAATCGATCTGATACCCGGAACAGTACTAGCATGAAAATATCCTTACAAGAAGAATATAATAGATCTTACTAATCAAATCACAATTGGGTTGATACACAATAATGGACTCCTTTAAAGACACTTTAGATGCCACATAATACTAGAAAAACCTGGAACCTTTGACTTTATGTGAGAATTAGGGGTACTTCGCTAATGTATTTGAAGATGAAGTAAAAAGAAAAAAGATAGGTAATTGAATCATGTTTCATAATATATAAAATTTATGTAGAAAAAAATTGTGTAAATGATTATAAATTAGTTTCCATGAAATTGGGTTTTCAAAATTCCAGCACATCATAACATATATGTTTGTGCAGGTGCATGAATATATGAGCTAAATGATGTCAATTTTCGAT
This sequence comes from Pseudotsuga menziesii, assembly GCA_001517045.1. Classification (NCBI taxonomy): domain Eukaryota; kingdom Viridiplantae; phylum Streptophyta; class Pinopsida; order Pinales; family Pinaceae; genus Pseudotsuga; species Pseudotsuga menziesii. The sequence goes on from LPNX010033858.1 coordinate 33,803, forward strand.
AAAATATTGCATACATGTAAAGGATATATGTTCCTAGTGCAACGCTATTTATCCATAATTTTTCATGATTTTTTTTATTAATTATTGAAGTAAAAAAAGATCGAAATGAAAACGTTCTATGCAGGTGCAAGACTTTACGGGAAAAAATTAATGAAATCTTTGATTTCTATATATAATATTGTAGTGCTTTCTCTCTTGTAGTGCACCATATAATTTTCTTGGGCCAATAGGTTTCGTAGTCCAAATCTAATTCCGAACATAATGCCAAACCTTATTCCCACTAAGTTTTTAAGTTTTAAAAACAAGCATATGCGTTATAGCGTTATTCATATCGCATATGCATTATAACACGTATGCGCTTTTTCTTAACTAGATTGGTACGAGAGTAAAGAAGAGTAAATCCCAAGTTAGTGGATAGTCTTTCAGAGAAATATCATCTAAAATGAAAATATCATGGTAATTATTGGCCCCTCCAAAGAGGTTTAGTGTGGCAAAAGGATGACGCTTAGCCTAAAATTTGTGAATGGTTTTGGATAATAAGGTTAGATTATTGGATGTTCAAGGTGCTTTTCCATGGCACTTTTTCATGACGCTTAAGACATAGAATATTGTTTTTAGACTTACTGGTTGATTTTTATTGCCTAACCTTTTTCTAAGGCTCGAAACTCATATGTAGCTCTAAATTATTCCTAATGGTACCAACACATCCACTATGAGGATAAGGATTGCGAGATCATTTATTTTGTTTTGAAACATTTTTTTTTCCACGGACACACAAAAGAATATTTTAGGTCCTAAATCCAATGTGTCATCTCTCGACGATGTATACATTGTGCTCGAGAAGGGATAAGGGTTTCTCCCACAACTATGTCTAGGATATGCTCATGAGGTCATGTATGGTGGATAAAATTTCATTCTTAAAAATATATTCTAAGAAGTTTTCTTTATGGAAGAAGGCCTAGGTTTCCTACCTTACCAATTTCCAAGACCCATGGATTCATATCTACTATCCAAAACCTTCTAACGAAATCCATGTCACCACTCGAAGGAAAGGGTAACTTGAAGAGGTCATGGCTGGTCATTTGAGTTGTTTTTCATGTTCATGGATTCCTGTAAGTTTTCTTTAGAGTACAATCCCAATGGTTACTCCCCCAACAATGTCGATGGCCACACAACCCATACCCGGTTCTTGTAAGTCACTTTTAGCAATTTGAGTGATACATTGGAGACGTGTTCGGGCATTGTTAAGCATAGGAGCTGTCATTATTTGTTCACATTACATCCTGGGACTTGCGCGGTTCTTCCACGTACTGTCAGTATATCGAACGGCCTTTCACGTACCCTTAAGGTCTATAGAAAGGTACTTCACATACTCGATTGTATATCGGAAGGCCCATTGTGTACGGTTATGCATTAGACAACACTACTACCGATTTGAGCTCCCACATACCTTGAGTATATCGAGAGACCCTTTTAGGAATCCTCAAACCATCTGAGTTATCTGTTTGGTTTGTCCTGTGAGGTTCCTGACTCTTATCCACTCCTTTCACATGTTTTCTTGTTGCTTTTAGTTCGAGTAGTACTTGCTTGTACGTGGTAGTTAGGGGGTTATTAGAGATTTTAGAGATGGCATCCCAATCTGGGACTACCACTCAAGAGGTCCTTTTCCAAGGTGTACCTTTTGTATTCCCTCCAAGTGAAGGTATTGGTCCTCCCTTTATTGCCACCGTAAATCTTCTTGTATTAACTATAGGATTACCATTCTGGATTTTTAATCTGGTAATTCCTGTTACACCTAATGTCTCAAATGTCACCTCTCCTTCAGGAGAGGATCGAACTCAACCTAATCCATCTCCTTCTTCGTCAGTTGTTTCTTCATCCCTTTATTCTTCTTCACTTGACCAAATATCTATAGTTAGTAGTCATGTGGATAAGAAGAAGAAGAAGAAAGGGAAAGGTAAGAAGAAGAAGGATAAGAAAGAGAAAAATCAGCAACCATCTGCTCTTGATGGTGCCCGTTCTAAGAGAACACCCGAAAAACCCAAGTTACCTTGTAAGCTTTGCAAGGGGGGCCACCTTCTTAAGGAGTGTCCCAGTCTCTCCCGTGTACAAGAAGAGTGGTCTAAAAGGTCCAAACTGTCTGTGTCATCAACCTCTAATCATCATGCTGATGATACTCCCTCAACCAGTGACCCATTGGTAAAAGGTCGTAAGGGTAAAGTCTTGTACCCTTTTTTGATATGCAAGGCTATGCATCGTACTTTTCTTTGTCCAAGCATGGATGAAGCTTCACGTTGGTTGGAAAATATTACTGATCATCAACAGGTGATTCCAACAAGTGATAGTAAGTTTTCCCTTGATCCTCCACTGGTTGACCAAGTGATCAATTCGGATTTATCTGTGGTTGATCCCACTCTTCCTTTGGAGAGTGAAGTTAAAGTGGTCGAGTCAGTGTCATTTCCACCCAATCCCTCTCTTTCATCAAAGAGTGTTAATATTTAAGTAATCACTTTGACCAAATCTTTGTCTTGTTCTTCTCTTCCAGTAGAGAATGAACCAAATCCTACTTAAGTTTTTATGTTTCTTTCTGATTTTTCTCGACAAGAGGAAATTTTGTCTGTTTCGACAGAACCCTCTCCGAGTAGTAAGGTTATTTCCTTTGACTCGAGTAACCTAAGAGAGTCTCATCTTCATTCGAATGTTCCTTTCTAGATAGTTGTGAATGTTACTGCTAGGAAGATACTTCACACTATTCTTGACGAAGAGGATTCTGTTAGTATTCTATCCTCAACTGCATGGCAAGCTTTAGGTTCTCCTCAACTTGTGCCAACCACCAATCAGATACTGGCTTTTAATCGAAGACCTACTGCACCTTTAGGGAACCTTCCTTATTTTCCTATTACATTAGGAGGGAAAATTGTCTGCATTGATGTTATGGTGGTCCAAGGTGCTTTCAATTTCAATCCGCTCCTTGGACGTGATTATGTTTATGCCATGAAGGATATTGTGTCCACACTCTTTATAGTTATGCATTTTCCCCATGATGGGAATAATGTGACCATTGATCAGCTTTCCTTTGTTACACCTAACCATTGCATTACTCCTAGTAATTAGACTACCCTAAATGTGCCACATGTTCTTGTGGTTCCTTCCCCTTCTTCTAATTAAATTATTCCCATCATAGGTAAAATGGGGGGCATGGCTCTAGTCTATGGACATCATAATGGAGCTAAGCCACTATCTTTTATGACATGGGGGAAACCTACCAACTTCTGGATATCATGTTCGGTAGGATTAGGTTTGAGAGCATAGTTTACTTTTGCTTTCAAGCTCGTTAAAAAATAAAACCACTCCTTAAGCATAGGTTACCCTTTTTGTTTCAAGCTTGCATAAAAATGAAACCATGTCTAAAGCATAGTTTACCTTTTGGTTTCATGCTCATTAAAAAATAAAACCACTCCTCAAGCATAGTTTACCTTTTGGTTTCAAGCTTGCATAAAAATGAAATCATTCCCGAGGAAAGTTCCTATTCTATGTCAAGCTCGTTAAAAAGTGAAATGGATCTCATTAAGCATAGTTTACCTTTTGGTTTCAAGCTTGCATAAAAATGAAATCATTCCTGAGCATAGTTCATTTTCTATTTCAAGCTCGTTAAAAAATGAAGTAGGTTTCATTTAGCATAGTTTACCTTTTGGTTTCAATCTTGCATAAAAATGAAACCATCTTCCAAGAATAGTTACCTTTTATTTCAAGCTTGCGCAAAAGTGAAACATATCCCCTTCCCTTGAGTTGAGTCTTCACTTTAGTGTTTGAACTTGAACCTTCTTTTCACCTACCCGATTCTCATTCTTCCTACCCCCCTGGTGAAATTTTTTTACATTAGCAACCAGGTTTTTAAGGTTGGGTATGGAAGAAGAATCGTCAGATGAAACAATGCTTGGGGGCATGTCGAGCCACTAGCAACCATGTTAGGGGTAAGCTTCGCTAGAAATCATGCTAGGGGAAAGATTCCAACCTCTGTATATCATGTTAATGGGATTTTTCAAGCAGAAGTTTACCTATTGGTTTCAAGCTTGCATAAAAATGAAACCAATCCCTAAGAATTCTTTCAACTGATCTTCGAGCTCGTTAAAAACAGTAAGATGGTGTTGAGCTTACTCTTCATTTTTCATGCTCTGGTTAAAACATGAAAAGCGGTTTGAGCTTAGTTTATTCCTTTTTCTTGCTCTAGATTCAAACATGAAAAAGGTTAATAGAGTCCTCTTTAAACTCTTTTTAGGCTCCTTAAATACGAAAAGATTGTCGAGTACTTGTCTCCTTCATACTCGTAAAAGTATTTGAAGAGTCATCGTTCTGATGGTAGGTTATCTCTTTTCCGATTCAGATAGGACTATTTATGAAAAAGGAACACTCCATCCAATCATGACTAGAAGAGTTCTCTAAGGTATGATTTTATACTTTTTCAATCCTTAGAGACTAAATCATATGAAAAAGGACCCTTTGGAGTCTTCTTCCATATTCGTTCAGACTCTATAAACATGAACGATGCCAAGTTTTCTTTCAGTGGACTCGTTAAATTAAATATTGAGAGACTCATGTTAGGATCGAACCCCTCCTCTCTTAGTTTCATAAAACATATGATTCTAGACTTGTCTTTCAACAAGCTATATCGAGTGTTTGTTACCCTCTTTGAACTCGTAAAACCAAAAAGAGGCACTCATCGACCATGATGGGAGAAATGGGAAGAGAATCATTTTGCAAATAATGGCAGTTGTTTGTCGTTACCTTTGAACATGGCACTTGTCTACACAACCATGCCATTCAATTGGGTATTCAACTGATCTTTGTGATGATCCACTTTCATGAGTCATGTCAATACTTTGAGTCTTTCAAAAGAATGCATTCTCCATTGTCGCATTGTGTGTATATCCCGTCTAGTCATGCTTCCAAGTCTTTTGTCGTGCCACCCGATGTTCAAAGGGGATATGAAGAAGTGTCGCCTCTGCAATCCACACAGTATTTGTGTCAATATCTTTGAGTCAGGCATATGGTTACTACATACATATAATTCCAGAACTATGTTCCAAGTTTCATGTCGTCGATGTGGGACTCATCATGGCCCTCCTTCAACGATACTTTTCCTGTCGACATCAGCTAATTATCCGAGAAATAGTTTTAGAAACAATGATTGGTACCTTGAGATCTGTATGCCTTAATGACATATTCTCTCACTCTCAACATAGTTTCACATCATTGACCTTTGATCGATAGAATCGATGGAGTGTTCGACATTAGGACATATATTCACACTCACTAGATTGTACTAGGGTACCTTAGGAATCATTGACATTAATGGTGATCTCCCTCGCACTTGTTAACAGTTCACATCATTGGCCGGTAATCAAGTGGTTTCTAACCATGTGTTACAGAAAGGAATTCCTATGGCTTTGGGTACCACAACAGATAGCTTGACTCCAGAAATCAATCCTTTCCAATATGCAATAGAAATTAAATGTCTAACACTAAAGGATCATACCTTCTACCTTATTCCGGATGGTTGAAGTAGATCCTTGTTGAGCTTTCCAATATTTAGCTTGAATTGATAGAGTACTTCCTCAACAACAAGTAAACAATACAAGCATTCTATATATCATGGTGTTAGATCTATTCTAGCATATATAATCAATAATATACAAGCATTTGGGATAATCCCATGGATAAAATATTCATTCAAACACACATTATTGGACAGGAAAAGATATTTCTATTAATTTAAATCAAAGATTACAAGATACAACCTCTGACAGCACGTCTGCGAACCGGATAAACTGAATTCCCCACTTGGGCCTCCACCACCTCAATCCTCCATCTATTAATAGCAAGATCACAAGCAAAAGGAAAGCTTGGGAAGAACACACTAGTGCTCCAATGGACAAAGGGATGCAGAATCAAGCATAAGTTTCGCCAACAATGGACTATAGTTTCTTTGCTCTCAATTCTCTCTTCTTGCCTTCAATGCACCAAGGTGATCCTTATATAGCTTTTCAAAGGGGTAATGAAAGGTTGAATAAAAGCAATCTCAAGGCATAGGGAAGGTCAGGAGTCAAATGAGTCAAATCCATGTCAAGGAAAACTCCAAAAGGATTTGGATTATGCACACATCCCGATGTACGCGGTTTTAGTGGTCAAACCCGCATATATACGAGCTTATAGGTTTAAAAGTTGTGTGTATCATTTTTCATATGTTTTTAGGGATGATCAAGGAAACATCAAAGGACAAAAAATGGTCCATGGGGTCTAAGGAGTCTGCAGCGGGATAGGGGAAGGCCATACAAAGTGTGATTCACCTGGAGTGGTGAAATCAGCTATAACAGATGCCCCCTAATGTGTGAGGTCAGAGGGGTCATACGATGGCCGAAATACATTATAATTCCATCCCAGAAGTGGAATGATTAAAGATCCCAAATGGAATACCAGCCACCCAATCAACATAGTACAATAATACAACTCTGCATATAACTGCAAATACATATAGCTGTCCCTGATACATAAGAGTACAATGGCCATGAATAGGCATGATACATGATATCACATATGTGTCCATAGCCATGTACAATATACATAAATCAGAATATCCATGATGAAGATATACATAGGACCATGATCTCCATAATGGATAAAGATATAATAGATCGAGATCTCCATAGTGGCTGACATATACTGGAATCAAGTCACGAGAGCTAAAATCTCATGAACACTGGCACGATCAAGGAGGTAGCATATAAGAGATGCCACCAATCTGGAAAGTCTTCTATAGAAACCGCTACGAGTACATGTCCTACTATGCGAATAGAGGTGTCGATGTCGAAAATAGTAGTCCATCATCTGATTACTGGTCATTGATGTATATCGTTAATAGACGTGAGATCACCCACCGATAATGAAAATGGGAATCAAGGTACTAGAGTGCAAACTCACAAGCGTGAATAAATGTGTTGAGGTCGAACACTTGAAAGGATCCATCGATCAGGGGACATTAATGTATTCCCAAGAACTATCGATGGTGAGAGAACCTACCACTGGTGACTGCAAGTCTCAAGGCAGTCAAAAGGACTCTAGATTCCAATCCCAGAATAAATGATCTGAAGTCGATGGGATGAAATCCGCTAGAAGGAGGGCATTAAGGAATCCCCCATCATCTAACACGAGGTACTCAGCAAAGCTATATAATGTGGAAGGAGTCTTTCATAAGGTGCATGAACCAGTAACTGTACCGGGAATGGCCGACATGCAAAGTCAAGATAACTGAGGAATGGTCGACTCAGGATTCAACTTCCTTTGAACAAGAGCATAACAACGTATGGTGACTAAATTAAGGTAGCATAGACTCGATATACAAACTGGGACATCTCTACGACACAAGAGGCATCAACAGAGGCTCCATAGGGACTGGAAGCTTAACCAGTCGGTGGAGATAAACTCAGATAAATGAGTATAGCTCCTAAAGTCAAACTATAAACCAACCAATGGATGTGATATATAGTGCTCTTTTTGAAGGCGACATGACTCGACATGTCACGTCCCCATGCCTCCGACCGGCACAAAGGACGCGACTACCAGCTTAATTCGACCGGGATAAGTGCCCATGAACATGTACAGGCTTAAATAAAATTCATAAACGGAATGCTTAAAGAGAATTTGAACTAAAAACATGCACACAAGAATGTTTATCACACATAGATGCCTTTTTATCATCATACACAGCTACAATTATTTATCCTTGCACAACGGAATCAACATGCAATTAAACAAGCATTCATTCACATGTTCATCAATTTCCATTAACAGAAATTATAGAATTGCAGAGGTAAAATGCACAAGATCACTTATCTTATAATGAACTTCTTCCGCAACCAGCTACGTCGCTGCAACGTTCCTCCCAACCATAGGCCAGCGTGCTCATCAATCTCTCAGCAACGCTGCCACCCCCGAGCTGGGCATGGTTCTCCAAGGAATAAGGGAACTAGTAGGCTTACACATAGCCAGGATACACAAAACACATAGCCAAGCCAACCAAGTTGGGTTTATCAGGCCATTAAGGAGCTGAAGAAGGCAATTGCTAAGCTGGTGAGCTCATTACAGAGCCAAGAACACCCACACCAAAAATAGCCTGACCTCTAAGACACCCATCCACACCCAACACAAGGAATCAGTCCCTTCTCTGCTACACAGTACCTCAGGCCCTGCATTCCCTTCCAGTGCTATTCAGGGGTGATGGAGAAGAAGGCCAGCCTTCTAGCTCTACCTGTGTGGTTTCTAGCACCAGGTTTATCAAGCAACTAAGCCAACACCCTTGCTCCCAATACAGTCCGAAGACCAACAATTGCACTCCGGAAATTAATTCAGCTCTCACAGCTTAAACAGGAGAACGAATTACACAGCCCCAATGAAACAGCAAAAACGGCTCATAATCGTGGGGAAAGACGCACAGTCCTGTAGCTTATAAGTGAGCACAACTCACAGCAGGGAAAAACGTCCCAAACAGTCTGTGCGTGAGACCAATAGTCAGTGAGACAGCCAAAAACGTGAATGGCTCTTCCCAGCCATGGTAAAAACACATGAAATCACAAAAACGTGAATGGAAAAAATGCACCAGCAGCTCCAAAAACGTGAGGAAGACAACCCAGGCCCTGGCATTACAAAAAATACCTCCCATCCATGGGAAAAATGAAGCCACACCAAAAACGTGGAAGGAAAAACACAGGAAAAACTCCAGCTGCTCCCCAAAAACGTGAGGAAAACTGAAAACGTGAATGTATGCCAGAATGGCCTGCGTTTTTGGGCATTTTTCTTGCCAAGGAAGTCAGAACACGTTTTTCAAAAATGGGTCTCTGCCCAATTCGAATTTGGTTGCCCATACTCTTCCCCTTCCATGCAATAACTAACTCAACCACATTCTGGCAGAAATAAATGATTGGGGAAAAAGACAAGAAAGGTAGTTGATAGTTTGATGGGTTCTCTCATAGACATTTGGATTTTCCCCATTGGCCCATAGGTTAAATATTTCACTCCCCTTATCCTTAGATAATCATGCCCCATTTGATTTGGTTACCGCGGCCGTAGCTGGTTGTGTCCATTCATTAATTATGATGCATATTTACATAATGGCCAACATAATATGTGCCGCATGCCCCGATATTCAATCGGTGACAAATTTTAAATCCAAAACATAGCATAACCGATCAATGGTGGGGCCTTGGCCTTTAGCTCCACACCATGATCATTACAATATATACATCATGTACATTTAATGTAACGAGGTCAAAGCCGGGACATTACACGACAGCTGCCACAGATAACATCTTTCCTTGTCCGGATTTTTTATTTTTTAAATTTTTTTGGACTTTTTCAATTATTTAAAAGCCTTCAAAAAAGAATAAAATAGATTTATAGTTACAAACTAGGAGGAGACAAGTGTCATAAGGGAAAACAAACTAGTTCTAAGCAGTGGAACATACCTATGCTCAATGCAAGGATACATGTGTAGGATATCGACACTTGGGGGAAAATCCCCTCCTGGTAAAAAGGAAATCAAGCTGCGAAGGATATAAGAAATGGATTTTCATGGATAGACATGAGACAAGCTCAGGCTATATGGCTGAAAAGCAATGTCAGGGGAGCTAGCATCAATCTCAATAAGGCAGGAAAAGCTCATGATAATACATTCACAACTTGACATGAGGGAGTCCTGAGGGAAATGTGCCAGCAAAAGATCAAGAGGAGTATGAGGCTCTTGTGAAATGTCATGGCAGTACTATACAACAGACTCCCACACCCTAAAGGAGAAAATGTCAGCATGGGCACCAAATACAAATAGGGTGCTAACTAGGGTACCCATGTATGGTAAAGCTCTACCACTCATATCATACCACTTCTAAAGCAGCAAGAAGGTTCCATGACATAATAGAGTGGGTCCGTACCTAAGGTCATGATGAGATGGTCATAAGGTTATGAAAAATGCAAACAGTGATGAAACATAACCTATATGCTAGTTTAGACATGATACCTAATACCGGCATGAACAAGTCAATCCAATGGCTGAAACGACACCGAAAAGGGTCTTCTACATCACAAATTATGTCAAAAACGATCCAAAATGGTTAGAAAATGTCGAAACTATAGGAAAGGGGGTAAAAAATTTCAAATATTTCTATAAATAGTAAAAAATTGAAAATATTATAAATCATTTGAAACTTTTACCCATTTGAGCTCTGATTTTCCACAATGAATTCCAGGAGATCCAGCCGGCAGAATTCACTATTGTTTCTTCTAGGTATTTACTCATGCTCTCCTCTTGCATTTTGATACAATTTTTATGAATTTTCATGGTCAAATAAGGTTTTTGGGCCAACCCAAAATGAGTGCTGCAACCCACGCGCAAATCGAGGTTTTTTCCACGTATTGGGATAGATATACGTAGAAAATGGCCTCAAACCCGTGTACATACATGGCTGCTTTGAAAACATTCACGTATGAGGCCGCACATATGGTTTTTTTAATAAACTAATAGGAAAATTTGCAATTTCTTTTGCAGGATGGTCCTAGAGTGGAGAGAGCGTGAGCATGGTGAAGTAGAGGAAGCAGTAAGGGCCGACTTAATGGCTCAACAAGATCTACGTGCATGCGGACTCTACAATTTTTGGTGTCTTGGTGGTTTGAGAGCCAAACCAAGACTGCTACAGATGCTGGTAGATTATTGGGATCCAGACTCAGAGTCCTTCCATATAGATGGGATGTCCCTCACCATAGAGGTGGAGGACATATACTTTATCACAGGGTTTTCTAGACGAGGGGAAGTGGTAAACCTTTGTTCCTATGGTGGGCCAGGAGGTGGCCTAAATATCGACACGTACATTATAGTGTACTATTATCCAGACACCAAGAAGGTGGGGAGTCAAGTCCCTACCAATGCTATACAGGTTCTAGGCCTCAAGGCCATGTTACTGACGTTGGGCAGGATAGCAGTCTTGGCATCACTCCACCAGGCCTCGTGGCCTTTGATGTTCTATGCAATGGAGTGCATGAGACCCACAATCTATGACTGAATTACTACACTACTAAGCAACATGAAACACTAGCTCAGTGAGTGTAAGGAAGGCAGGGTGCGGAACTTAAGGTTCAACAGTATTTTGAGCATGTTTTTCTTCGAGCATGTTCCAGGATTGAGCCCTAGAGTGGATGTTCCTCTTCACGGGGTTCGAGATCCAGCCCAATGGTGTTGGGTAGATGCTATGCATAGACTGGGGGGTGGTAAGGTGGCCAACCCATATCCAGCTGATTTATTTCCATGGCGGCGACGACAGATAGTTGCCATCGATGACTACCCCTATGCAGGGATAGATTTTCGGTGGGACCCAGACATGACGTTACCACCAAGATCAGCATATGGTGATATAGGTAACAAATCTCCACCCTCTCTTTTTAAAATTTTTGAGTTATTGAATTTTTTTTAATTTTCTTGATTATGTGGAATCAAAAAGACATATTTTTGGGTGATGATACATAGTGACATCTACGATTTGTGTGTAGATGTGGGACCACGAAATCCAGAGGGCTTCCCTCGACATAGACGGAGGGGAAGAGGAGATGACATCACGGGTGTGGATGTGGAGCAAATGCTACAGAGAATTCATACCAACTTCATGAGATTGACACATAGAGTTCCCATGGCACAAGTCGAGTACATGCCTGATGCCATGCAGCAGAAGGTGGTGGGTGTACCATGCGAATGGGTACATTTATTCCGATGGCTGGCTAGAGCCGTAGTGACCTTTCATGATCACAACCCTCCTCCTCCTCCATAATATTAGACACCTAGGAGTGTATACATTTTGTACGACCGTGTATTATATGATGGTGGCTTAAAAGCCTCAATTTTGTATCATGACACTATGTATTATCACATTTTTTATGTATATATAAAAATTTTTATGGTGATCGATTTATTTATTTACATGTGTAAAAATTGTGTTCGTGATTAATTTATTGTGAATGAAACAAATGCCAATCTAACACATAGTTAGCATATGATTTAGCAACTTGATTATTATTTCTTGGAATGTGTATATATGTTATACTATCAAATTGTCGTTCCAACAATATTACACATAAGAACCTTCTCAATAACGTCGGATCTCTAACATGGTACAAACCATTGAGTTGTGACACTACTAACTCCGAATCAAGATGTACCTCAAGAGATAGAATGCCATGTAAAATGGCATCTCGTAGAAGCTCAATAATGGAGTTGTATTTAGCAACATTGTTGGAAGATGGCCAGAGACATACACCTCCTAAAGATAGTACCTGACCCATAGGAGTATAAATCACCCAAGCAACAGAGGCTAAGTGTTGAGTGTGATGGCTTGCACCATTCGTGAATCCTATGTAGGTGGAAGATTCCATTGACATCTGCCAAAGGAAACGGAAACTAATCACAAACTCGATCATGATAAGAAAAATACCTAACTATGCAAAGATGTACAATAATATACAACAAGCAGCCTTGGCTAAACATCATGCATAGTATTTTTTGAGATAGAACCCATTTCTAGGCTCCGCCAAGGCTGTTCCTTCGTAATACATTAACTCATATGCACCCTTCTCTAACACACGCTTGACCACGTAAGGATCATGCCACATAGGATTAAATTTCCCTGCCCCCAAGGGTTCTTTCGGTTGATCCCACAAAAGGACCAAGTCTCCTTCACTGAATTCTCTTGGATAGACAGACTTATCGTATTGGACCTTAATGCAATGTTTATTTACTTCTAGAGCCACCAAGGCATCCCGACGCTGCTCATCAAGTTGATCAAGGTGAACCAAACGCTCCTCTAATGGGGAAGTGTCCGGTAAGAGTTTCACAGCTAGCTTCAACAAAGTAATTTTGCATTCAACCAGCAATATCGACTCCACTCCATGTACAAGCTGATATGGAGAAAAACCAGTGGCAGTCTTAATGGTGGTTCGATATGCTCACAAAGCAGGATATAACATAATGTGCCAATTATTCTTGCTTTGTGCGATGGTTCATTGGAGAATGGATTTGAGTGATTTATTCACTACCTCTACTTCTCCATTCGCTAGGGGGTAGTAAGAAGATGAATGCTCTTGCTTATACCCTAACTTGGATGCCAACTCTTCCATCATATGGTTCTGAAAGTGCGAGCCATGGTCAGTGACAAGCTCTTTCAGAATCCTGAACCGAGCAATAATTGGGTTGAACACAAAGTGAGAGGCTGTCTCACTGTTGGATTTTACTGTAGGCATAGCCTCAGCCCATTTCATGAAATAATAAACAGCCACTATAATGTGATGGTGCCCCCCAGCAGAAGCTAGGTTGCAATCCATAAAATCAAGCCCCCATTTAGTGAAGGGACTGGCGGTGATAATGGGATGTAATGGGTCAGGTTTCGAGCACATATTACGTGTGAACACCTAGCAAGGGTGGCACCTCTTGAGCGTATCAACACAATCCTTAAAGATCGACGGCCAAAAATAACACGCTCTTAAAATCTTTTGGGCTATAGAAAGCCCAGATAAATGACTACCACAAACCCCTCCATGGCAATCATTCAGCACTACCTCAGCCTCTTCATGAGTTAAACAACATCGTAAAATGGAATCTACCCCATGGTGGTACAAAGTGTTGTCCACTATGAGGTATTTCTTAGAGACATGATGTAATTGTCGTCGTTCATCTCGCGAGAGGTGAGTAGGGGTCTTCAGTGTTTGTAAATATATTATGATATCCCCATACCATGGGTCTAACATTGAGATTAAGAAGATGTGTTCATCGACAAACGTATCTTCACAAAACAACTCCTCGGCCTCGCTCGGGAAATCCCATATAAGCTCTGCAAAAAGTAAAGACTTCTTCGATTTTGCCGAAACAAACTCGAGATCGAATTCTTGCAGAAAGACAATCAATTTATTATACTTTCCCCCAATCATCCTTCACGTGAGGATGAATTGAAATGGATTGACATGGACCACAGCCAAGGTCTGGTGAAGGAGAATATAATGTCTCAACTGCTGAACCGCATGTACCGTAGCTAAAGCAAGCTTCTTGACATGAGAATAAAGAATCTCTGTGTCAATAAGGTTTTGGCTCAAATAATATATGACATGCTCTTGGATCTCCTCATCCTCTTGAACCAAAACCATACTAATCGTCTCTAAGGATGCGACCACATATAATAGAAAATCACGGCTATAATCCAGGGGACTAATCACCGGGGCCGATGCTAAGGCTCGCTTGAGTGCATCGAAGGACTCCTGGGCTCGCTCATCCCAATAAAAGGGGGTGTCCTTCTTCAAGAGATGCATGAAGCCTCTAGTCAAATTGGCAAAGTTGACAACAAATATTCGTAAGAAGTTTTCCATGCCTTGCAAACACTGAAGATGACGAATATTCTTCGGGGGAGACAACTGAAGTATTTCCTCAACCTTCAAAGGGTCGACTCTTATACCCTCTTTAGAAATGATGAATCCTAACAAATGCCTTGATTTCACACAAAAGATGCACTTATGAGGATTTAGTCTAACTGAATAGTGCCAGCATATTTCGAATACCAATCTCAAGTGATAGGGATGACGCATTCTCATGCGAGAATGAGCAGTGAGGTCATCCAAAAATACCTCGATAATTGACTTGAGATCATGGAAATCCAAGGTCATCGCCCGCTGAAATGTAGCTCCAGCGTTTTTAAGTCTGAAAGGCATTTTTCGATATGCAAACGTTCCCCAAGGACAAATATATGTAGTCTTATGTTGGTCCTCAGGTTTAATCTGTATCTGATTATACCTGGAAAATCCATCCATAAAGGAGAACACCTCCATTAGAGGAAATTTCAACTCAAAATGGGCCTCCTAAAATGAATTAATAAAATAATATTTATTAATTTTGGAGGAAGAAAAGAAAAAAACTAATTTTTTGTTTGTATTTTTAACATATCTCCCTGTGTTTTTACTCAAAATTTGATTGGGAGAGCTTGTTGGATGTGGATTAAATTTCGCATCCAACGAGTACCCACTCGGCATACTTTTGACAGACCCCGCTACACCAAAAACAAGAAATACCTGAAAAAATGGAATGATGACATCATCATTCCATTTTTTTCAGGTATTTCTTGTTTTTGGCGTAGCGGGGTCTGTCAAAAGTATGCCGAGTGGGTACTCGTTGGATGCGGAATTTAATTTCGTATCCAACGAACTCTCCTGATCGAATTTTGAGTAAAAACACAGGGAGATATGTCAAAAATACAAACAAAAAAAGTAGTTTTTTTATGATACCTATCCCAAATTTATATTAAAAAAGTGTTCAAGACCTATACGGTATTTCAAAATTAAAGCAATTTCATTGGCTAACACATGATGACATGGAATTTGAATAAAATTTAAAAGGCCCATTTTGAGTTGAAATTTCCTCTAATGGCTACCTGCACACTCATCCAAAATCTGATCTATAAACGGTGTGGGGAAGTTGTCCTTAGGATAGGCACGATTCAAATTGTGTAAATTAGTGCATATGCAGATCGCTCCCTGCTTCTTATCCACCAGAACAGGGTTTGAAACCCACATCGTCAAGGGAACCAGATAGATGAAACCGGCTTTAAATAGCTTCTCTATCTCTGCCTTAATGGCGGGTGCTTTCCTAGGATTCACTGTGTGTAGACGTTGTCGAATAGGCTTAGCATTGGGGTAAGTATTAATCTCATGCTAGAAAATACGAGGGTCAATACCTACCATCTCATCGTAAGACCAAGCAAAAATATCATGGAATTCCTTAAATAGCTCGGTATATTCCAGAATCTTAGGATGGGAACATTCCACCCCAATATAGAAATTCTCTATCATGCCAGGATCATGAGAGATGTTGATAGGAATCATTGAAGATATTCTCACCATGTTTCCATCAGCCATCGGACCAGGAGAGCTTAATGGAACCATGGGACTACCAACTCTCTGACTAAGAACCGCCCTAAAATCCTCATGCTCCAAACGGTCAATCTCTGGAAGAAAGTACGATCTATGATGAATTTCCTCCCATGGTGGCTCAACTCCTAACATAGCCTCAATAATTGCTTCATCCGAAGGAAAAACTATATCAAGGTAGTCATGTGCATGAAAAGACTATACTGCCCATGCCGCCAGCACATAAGGGTCCTCCTCCTCTATCCGCAAAGAGGAAGGACTAGGCTCTGCAACACTCTTGAGATTATCTTGATAATCTATCATAGCTGCAGGCAACGACACATTCGTCTCGATGGGATCAAACGAAGTACTCAGTGTAGGAAGAGTCCAAGGATCTTCCATATGAGTTGTGCGAAAATACACCGATGTCGTAGATGTCGAAGCCTCATCGGAACTAGATCCTATCATGAGGATCGGTGTAGGACAACTAAAGCTTCCCATGAGGGATGGATACATGCCTACACCCACACTCCTAGTTGCCGGCTAAGAGTGATCAACGATCGGGATCGAAGCTCCCGAAGATGCGGTGGCAGATGGATTCTTGAATGTCATTTGATCAATCGTTATGATCTTCCCGTTATGTGGAAAGCATACAACGTGGAACATGGAAGAAGCAACGGCTTGCATACTGTACATCTAGTTCCTACCCGGTAAGAGATTGTAGTCAAGGTGTGCATCAACCACCTCGACCTCTATCGCAATGGTCTTCCCCCCCAAACGAATGTTAAGGGAAGGAAGGATGTTGTCTGGCCTAAAATATCTCCCATCAAACACAGTTAACATAGTCGCTGATTTAGACAGCTCAAGAGAACCCAGACCCTTCCAACAGGACAAATACATCACAGAAGCAACAACACTCTCATCAATCACAGTCCGCTTGATGGTCATATTAAGACATTATACATGAACCAAAAGAGACACATAGTAGGGAAAGTGAGGCTAAAGTGCCACGGTTTCAAATTTGATCATAGAGGAAGAATCATCATCGTTTACACCAAGGGTAGAAAGCAATGCCTTCCTTTGCGAATGACAACTCTGAAGCACTTCCAATGCAGACATCGCACAAGGAGTGTGGCCCAAATCCTCAACAACTGAATAATTCTGGGTGGCTCGGGCATTTAGATTATGCCCTGAACACTTAAGGACTCCCTTAGGAATGTGAGGTGCAGCCTCAGGTTTATCCATAGGCTTCTCAATGCACAAAGGGGACCCTGGTGGATCAGGTTCTTTGCTGGGCTGGGTTGTCACGAACCATAATCTTTCGCACGGGTCACAACTTTCACAGCACGGACCATGTTAATGCACCCATGACCACTACCCTTCAGAGGATCATCATCACCAGACTGGTCATGGGACTTCGAGTTCATATTTTGATTATGCGGTAAAGGGTTAGTTAGCATAGTTGGGACCTGTGCCAAGAATCTTGAAGATTCCTCAATACGAGGGCACAAGTAAGTGAGGTGATCGTCCTTACATAAATTTCAAGGGAACTTAACCTTACATTTAGCTTTCTTGTCCCCCCCAGCATTTCAACCATTATTTTCATTATTGTTAGCATTCTCATTCTTATTCCCACCCTTTCGATTATTTTTACCCTTTTTTCTATTCCATCTGGGCTGCTGGTTGCCCTTCTGGTCCGATGATTGTACAGAGAGTACACTTGTCATTTGGGCGGGTTGGGATGAAGCCGTAGCTTGTCCCGAAGTAGATTGGTTGAATGGCAATTGACTAACTTATTCTGCAACCGAATCCGCAAGTTTCGCACTTACACAACCCACAATGCCATCGGCATGTGCTCCAAGTTTGACTTTGGGATCGAAATTGGAACGAGGAGCATTGGGAATAATCTCATACAACAAATCGGACTGAGCATAAATCAAGTTCAATTCCTGTGCCCTAAAAATTGCTTGTTCCTCATTCTGCACTCCGGATGTCGAAACATCCTTCGCTATATATGGAAATAACGACTTGAGGAACCACTCAAGGAGGAACTCCGGTGGTATAAAAGCTTTAATTAACCTCTTCCGTCTACACCACTCTTGAATATGATCAGAAATATGTATGGCTTTATCTTGCTAAAATGTTGACAAGAGTTCAGTACCAATGTCATAACGAAATGGTAGTTGGAAGTGATTAATAAAATTCATCGCAAGGTCGTCGAACAAAGCGAATGCTCCCCTAGGTAACTCTATATACCACTTCGTGGCAGGCCCTGTCAGGGTGTGTTTAAATAGTCACAAATAGACCGAGTCCTGATGTAAGGAATTCGAAGAGCACCATAGGTGAAACGTAGTAACGTGTTCACTTGGATCCTCTCCTGGTTTTCCCTCGAACTTAGGTATGTATGAAGAAAGTTTGGTAGGGACAGCCGGCCAAGCCGGGTCATGAGCCACAGGATCGTTCCTCAATCTCGATAAGTCGGGAAGATTAAGCATCGTGAGGAAAGGGATCCTAGGATGGTGAGGTTGATGGACTTCTCCCTGATTCATATAGGGTTGATTACCACCATGGCCTTCGCCATAGTGTCCTCCTCCCGTATGACCCATATAGGGTGGCGTAGAAGCACCATAGTGCGGTGGACCTTGACTAGTAGGAGCTACAAAGCCGTAATTAGGAGAGTAAGAAGGTTGTTGATACCCTCCTACATAAGGTGAAGAACACTATCCATACTGTGTCCCATAATAGGGTCCATAAGTCATCGCATGCGATGCCCCATGAGACACTCCGTAGGTAGGAATATACGCTCTGAAAGTAGGGATATACATACCAGAAGTAAGGATATACACCCCGGAAGTAGTAAGATGACCTCTAGAAGTATGAACATATCCTCCCGAAGCAATGGGTGGTACATAAACCTGAGACACAATTGGTCTAATAATCGTAGTACAGACCTGACTCGTAGCCATATACCGGCTCGAAGGACCATGTGAACAAGGTGGAGGATGTACATTTGAAGAACTAGGGATCGAGGACGAAGGAATCTGATATATAATGTACGTGCTACCACCTATCGTCACTCATCTTGGATCTGGTATCCTAATCGGATCGCTAACCCTAGACCCAGGAGGGATATATGATGTAACTTCCACCACTGGGATGAAAGGTGCAATGTGACTAGTGCTCCCAAACCTCTCCGCATGGTAAGGAATGAGAGTGCCCCTAGGCATAGTATTAGGCTCGAAGTTGGATTTGACATGAAGTGCCAAATCATGTGTAGGGAAACCAGACATAGCATAACTACCATAGCTAGTGCTACCAGGTTCAAAATGAGTCTCGACGTCCTCCGGCATTCCATACCGGTAACGCGTCCATGGGGAATCAACCCTAGAGTGAGTAGGTCTATCGTGCATGGTTCCTATCTCAGAAATCACAGGACCTAACTCAACCAATTCGGGTGAAGGATCATAAGTAGGAGTAAACTCCCCATCGTCTACACGAATGGGAGGAGGTGGTTCCAGAATATCCTCTAAATGGTCTCCCATGGTGTGTGAATCAATGTGCGAAATAGTCCTCCTAGACTATCTAGGTCTCTCTCCCAAAGGAGGAGGAGAAGTAGAAGGTGAAAGTCCTACTAAACGACAAGAATGGTGAGGAACGGCACCCGAATCCACAATGACTCAAAAAATAGAAAAGACTCTCTATTTACGTAAACCCTAGGCCAACTATCATGCACAGAGAAATCACTAATAAAATCTAAAGCCAAATGCAGGCAAACAAGGTCTAGATAAATGAGCTCCTGAATGAAGCAGGTATGTCTCTCCTAGGAGAGGCTTGAGACTCCCATACACAACAAGCAGAGGTACGTAACCAATTATTGTGGCCCTCAGCTTCAACACGTAAAGCGACTATGCTGTCTGACCCCAACCTGGTCGGGAAACCTGTAGAATAACCCCTGCAAAGTACCCCCTCGATATCCTAGGTAAGGCCACTAAGGTCACCTCAATATAATCAATGCTCAGGCAGACAGGTGCAGGCGAGATTGATCGTATGGGTAGGGTAGCAAAGCCCGAAAGTCTCGAAAGAGCCCCAAGATACGAATAGAATCCTAGAAATATCTCCGGTGCTACTTAGTTATGACTAGGGGTCATCCCAATCAATAACCTCTCACATTTCCTTGTGCTCAACTCCCTTTTGAGAGGAGGATCCTGAGAAACACTGGTTATACCAAGGATTTCACACACTCACCTGGACAGACACATACATGTTGTTGTTTAGTGATCTTGGAGAATTGACTTACAATGAACTATTCCAAGATCCTAAAACCTAAGCTTGTTGGTGCACCCCAGAAAATAAAAGAGTGTAATTCATTTTAATTTAGCGCTGATTTTAATTGGCTTTATTACTCAAAAAAGGGATATGGTCGTGCAACTAATGGTGTTATGACGCAACATGAAGTAAAATGCACACCTAAGAATCAATGAAAATGCATTGTGTCCATGAAAACAGGGTATGCTACTACGTGAAATGCACAATTCTCTTCAAATTATGAATGCAAATCTTTCCTATATGAAGTCCTAACTAGTACTCCAAAGCAAATCAAGTGCAAGTACAATGCAAAGATACAAAATGCAATGCATGATGATAAGCAAATGCTTTTGGATTTTTTGAAATAAAAGAGATGTAAAAAGCAAAATAATGATTCTATGACCGCTAGACTTTGCAAGGACACACAAACAACACTCAAGCAAAGCACTAAGGTAAAAGAACTCTAATGCACTCATCTCAAACAAAAAATCGAAAATGCCATGACAAGAACCTTCTTAAAAAAAAAATTATCCTAAAAAAAATGTTTCTAGTTAGAAACAGAGGTCTAAACAGACTCAGGTAGTGCCAAAGGAGACTCAGCAAATATCAGAATTCACCCAGCAACCAATTATCTTCCACAAAAAGGAAAAATAAAGGGCATACATGACTGTTCGCAGTAAACCCGTGTGTATACGCGGAAATCACAGAGGAACCCATGTGTATACGCTACTGTGAGTTAAAAACTCGCGTACGGGAAGAAAGGTGCATAAAATCAAGGAAAACAGACAGCCTGAGATAGACTTCACACCAATCAGACCCTACCAGGCATACATGCCCCCAGAACTGACACAGAAATAAGAGAGAAAGAGCAATTCCAATTCATTGAATGCCAATAAAACAAACCCCAAAGGACAACTACTAGGAACTCCCCAGTGGAGTCGTCAATTCTATTAAAGAGAGAAATTCCTATGGATTGGGGTACCACAATAGACATCTTGACTCCAGAAATCAATCATTTCCAATATGCAATAGAAATTAAATGTCTAACAGTAAAGGATCAGGCCTCGTACCTTATTCCGGACGGTTGAAGTAGATCCTCGTTGAACTTTCCAATCTTTAGGTTGAATTGATAGACTAATTCCTCAACAACAAGTAAACAATACAACCATTCTATATATCATGGTGTTAGATCGATTCTAGCATATATAATCAATAATGTACAAGCATTTGACATAATCCCATGGATAAAATATTCATTCAAACACACATTATCGGACAGGAAAAGATATTTCTATTAATTTAAATCAGAGATTACAAGATACAACCTCTGATGGCACATCTACGAAGCAAAGAAACTGAATCCCCCACTTGGGCCTCCCCCACCTCAATCCTCCATCTCTCGATAGCAAGCTCACAAGCAAAAGGCAATCTTGGGAAGAACACACTAGTGCTCCAAGGGACAAAGGGATGCAGACTCAAGCATAAGTTCTAGCAACAATGGACTATAGTTTCTTTGCTCTCAATTCTCTCTTCTTGCGTTCAATGCACCAAGGTGTTCGTTATATAGCTTTTCAAAGGGGTAATGAAAGGTCGAATCCGAGAGATCTCAAGGCATATGGAAGGCCAGGAGTCAAACGAGTCGGATCCATGTCGAGGAAAAATCCAAAAGGATTTGGATTATGGACACATCCCGATGTACACGGTTTTAGTGGTCAAACCCGTGTATATACGCACTTATAGGTTTAAAAGTCATGTGTATCATTTTTCATATGTTTTTAGGGATGATCAAGGAAACATCAAAGGACAAAAAATGGTCCATGGGGTCTAAGGAGTCTACATCGAGATAGGGGAAGGCCATACAAAGTGTGATTCACCTGGAGTGGTGAAATCAGCTATAACACCATGTTCGACTTCAAATCATTGTAATCAAATAGATAGAATCGTACTTTGTGGAAGATGACATGAAGACCCTGGGTATTTGTTTAAAGATCTCATTGCTTTTCCCCATGTTGCGATGGATTTTTGTATATCTAGCATGGATCCACATTTGTATGGCCGTGGCTATGCTCAAATTTTTGTCTGTATGACATAGATCTACATTGTATGTCTGGTAGCTATGTCCAAGTTTGAGTTATCTATCACATGGATCTACATTATATTCTAGTAGCCATTATTTTTTATTCCTCTCATGGATCTACCTTGTATTGGTCTACAACCATGAGTTTGGTTACTTGTGTCTATGAGTCAACATACTGATGTACTACAGATGCCTAATTGACGACTTGCTTTGATCGACTTGACATTTTCGCCTCATGGCGATGACTTGTTCTCTTAAAGATCTCGTTTATCGTATCCCTCTAAGACTCATGCTTTGGGGGGCATCCTGTTATACCAAAATCCCATCACCATCATGTGATAAGATATTTGACATACCCACTTGCTCTAAATCCCAGCTTCTAGAGTGGAAACCCATATCATTTGTCAATATTTTCATACAAATTCCCAGCACCACGCTTGACCCTTTATCCATAGATAGTCCCCTTTTTTGCACCGCCCATACTCTATTTCCCACAAGCAGTGCCACTGCGTATGTCCCTTAGTCCGTAAGCAGTTATTACCAGAACTGCTTTGTCATTGAAGGAGAAACGTGGTACCCTGGGTAAAAAGGGAAAAAGAGAAGTTTCTCGAGGCTTCTAGATGATAAGCCTTGAGATATCCCTTATCCCTACTGTTGTGGGTTAATTGAGCTCAAGATGCCTCATCCTAGGATCTTAGAGGCCACCTCACCCACTAACATTTTAACCATCCCTATCCATCTAGCCTTATAAATAAAATCTTAACGCAATGGTTGAGGGGGACAACTCTTAAGGTATTGTTATGTTGTTGGATTGATCACTTGGTCCATATCATTGGAGAGCATAGAGAGAGCTACAGTCGGAGCTTATGGGAATGAGAATGCTTGGTTTCATGGAGATGCATGTAAACACTAAGGCTTTGTTGTAAACTTCTTCATATTTCTTTAATGAAAGTTGATTTGTGTCCCACATATATTGTTGATGTTTGATTTCATATATATGTTGTTAGATTCCTTAGTCAATAGCATAGATTAGTAGATCATGTTATGGTTTCTTTGATCTGTTTCATGTCAAGATTATTGCAAGTACACAGGGGGACTATCAAAGCATTGTATTCCAGATATCTACAACATCTAGGGAGAGTCTTCAACCTCTGTCCTCTATTTGTTTTGGATTTGAACCATTTAGACCAGTGGAACACCTTGCTATCAACAGGAGGTGAAATATTCCAGCTAAAAAGTACAAAGTATGGAATTCTGCAAGATTGTAGGTGAAGAATGATAAAAACAATGCATCTCATGGACAACAGCAACCTAGAGTTTGGGATCTAGAAAATTTAAAGACTAAAGCTACATGATCAGGTGCACATGTATTATTTATACCTTGGGAGTCTGATGCAGGAGAATTAGTCTCCAAACTAAACCATGAATGTTTATACAACATTTCTAGATCTTGACCTCATCCTAAGGAGGGGCTTTTGTAAAATCTCTTGTGTAAAGCATTTTATTTCTTAATAATTATAGATAGAATATATGCTTAGTGGTAGGTGTGATTGAGGTTTGATTTAATGTAATAGATCCCTAAAGGAAAGGAATGACTTGAGAGGTTAGTTGGAAGAAATAGTTATCATAAGTAAGTGTTTTCTAAAAATAGAAGTTGTGACCTAAATCTGGGGTTTGTGTGTAGATTTGTAGGGCTCAGTTAGATAGGAAGTTAGTGGAAGTTTAAGGGCCATTGCTTTTGTAATTGAATTGGGGAGAGTATCGAGGGAGATAGGAATAGAGAGATAGATCATACAAAGAAAAAGAACTTAGAGTGAGAGTTGAAGAGGAAGGAGAAGCTAGCCATTAAAGAGAGATATCTTTCCACAGACAGAGGTGTCAGAGCTTTTGTAATTGTAAGTACAGTTTTTATTCTATGAATGGAAATCATATTCATTATGTCATTGTGTTATTGTTCTTTTTAATGATTTATATCAATGATTGAATGATATTGATGAATGATAACTAGCCCTATGAATGACTATGCTTGTACTTGTAAGACCGAAGACCTGGGAAAAATCTATGTTAAGGGGATTCCAGTTCAAGAGAGATTGGGTAGAACCCGTAAGGATTTCAATTTATGTATTTAATGCGTGAATGACTATGTGTTTAAAGAACACAGGTTTTAATAATTACAAACTACTCTCAATATAATTTGTGAAAAGGGATCAAGTTATGAACTTGTTACAATGAAGAATTAAACCTTTCAATGTATATCAATTACGTATTACATTTTGCAAGAAAGGAAAGTTTAGATATAGTGATTATATGGTAGATTGCAAGTGTTCATTACATTGAAGAATGGGTCCAGGATTAATGACAGAAGTGAAATAAATTCAAGAGTGTGTTTTCCATAACCATTTTGAATACATGTAGACTATGTATTACAGGTTGCCAATGAAGGATAGGCCTGAACACAGTGGTAAAATGGTGACTGTGCATATGTGAATAGTGATTTGATGAAGGTTAATCCATAAGAGATGAGGAGGCATGCCATGTAAATCATTTATTTTATGAACCATAAGAAGATACTTTAGAGTGTTGAATTATGAGAGAGAACTACTAGGATGTGAGATAATAAGTGTTCATATGTTACATTATTTTATTTATGGACAAGAGATTTCTGCAATAGATTTATGAAGAAAGAGTTATGCAGCATAGTTAAATTCCTCAGACATCTTAACATTTATGTAGCACACTTGCGTTTCTGCAGCGCTAATTGATTTATGTAACATGTATGTGAATCTTAAAAAAATGTCTACCAATTTAAGGAGAGAGTTTCTAAGAGAAGGTTAATGAGGGACCTGAGGGACCCTGCATCAGTAACACTCCAATTTTTTGGAGTACTCCAGTTGATAGGTTAATTTTAGGACCTTAATTGTTAAAGGATATGGAACTAACCGTGAAATATGTACAAGAAAATTTGAAGGTTTCCCAATAAGGGCATAAAATTCATGCTGACCTAAAAATAACTCTTAGAGAGTTCGAGGTAGGTGAGCATGCATATATAAAGGTAAAACCCAAGAAAACATCTTTGATATTGGGAAATTATTTAAGTTTGTCACGCTGGTATTGTGGGCAATTTGAAATTTTGGCTAAAGTAGGATTGGTTGGATACTAGTTATCCATACCACCTTTTGTTAAAGTACATAATGTTTTTCATGTTTCCATTTTGAATAAATATATTGATGATGCTACATGTGATCGATTGGAATGTTGTATACGTGGAGCCCGGAGGAGAGTTCTAGGTGGGGATGGATCGTATTGTCAACATGAGAGAAATTTTACTTCAGGACTGTACCATTGGACAAGTCAAGGTGCAATGGATGCACCTTAGTCACAAATAATCCACTTAGGAATTGGAAAGTGATATGCGGGAGGAATATTCAATTCTATTCCAAGATGAAGAAATGGAAGAATAAGATAGAAATTTAATAACACCGAGGACGGTGTGATCCTCTGAGGGAATTGTATGTAATACACCAAGATTTAATAATTGATTATTAAATTTTGTTAGAATATTTTATTTTATTATTTTAAATATTTTTGCTAGAAAGTAAAAACTAAAACAAAATGTAATGGATTTTTCTTTTATTAATAAAAAATAATGAAGGGGAGAAAATGAAATAGATGTTGAAGAGTTTTTGCTTACTTGGAATAGGAAAATACAAGTGGTTTTATCTTTTGAGTGAGAACTCAAGGTGTAGGAAGCATCTTCCCCAAACTCAGGTCACAACTCTTTGTTGATTGTTGAAGAGAAGAAGGTTAATAAATGACCGAGTCCTAAACAAAATACTATATAATAGTATGTTTATTCAAAAAATGGAGGCTAGAATTGGACGATGTATTGAATTTGATAGTGAATGCGATGGCTCTTTAAGTGGACTTTGCTCTTGTGGTTCAACGAACAGGACCAGGGGTTTTGGAGCAAGTGATTTGGCCTCTATAAGAGTTGGTTGGGAGGAATACCTATTCCATTTCTGTTTTCCTAGCAGTGGTGCTAGGTTCTTATTCTATTGCTTATTGTTAAATCTAGTTACAATATGATGCTTATATTAAATTTGAATTGTAGCTATATTATTTAGGCATAAATTTTTTAGGCATCTATATAGGACAAATATCTATTATGTGTATAAACATAATGTATATTTGTTACAGTTAGGTACTCCTTCCTATCATGTTATCAAATCTGGATCTTCGTTTCTATATTTTATTCATGCATGTAAGCTACTAGATTTAATTATTAATGTATCTTAGATAGGGCATACATACCTAATTCAAGGATTGCTAGTAATATGTACTATTATAATAATTTGTATTTTTTTAGCGTATCTACTTTAAATGTAGTTATTCTTCTTCTACTATGGATTCAAATCTCAACACTCCCTTCTTTTAATTATTTAAATTTCTATAAATTATTCCTGCTAAACCATTCTCATAATGTATTCTATTATAGATCTATTTAACTTATGATCAAGGTAAATAGAGATATCATTCTCTATTTATTATAACAAAATTACAGATAGAGCATAAAAACAAATAAGATAAAATGTTATAGTGAGTTAATTCTCTGTGTAAAATAAATAAGTGAAAATTTTGTAAACTAGATGGTTCCCTATCGGCTTAAGAGCTGAAATGTTCTACCTAAATATATATTTTTTAAATAAACCTCATCTCATAAACCTGTACACAAATCAAGACTATTCAGATATCGATCAATGGGATCTAAATAAATATCTATGTATACTTTATTTATGAAATTCTGCAAAACAGATATGCAAATAATTCACGAATTGTACCAACTAGAGTAATTATAACATTGATAACTGTCAATTAAAGAATCATAAATACCCTAGTTAATAATAAACTAATAGTCAACAACTAGAATCCCATTAACCCTTATTTGGGATTTGATTCACATCGAACCGTAGGTTAAAGTAATTAAACACTACATTTTTGAAATAAAAAAATGTCTAGCTATTCGCAGTAAGGAATATTTCTAATTCCCATGTTTGGTATTAATCCCATCGAAGGAAAAAAACCATTGCATAAGCAATACAATATCAGAAGAATATATTTATTTAACAACACTACATACAACACACGAATCCAATCAACTCTTTTACATGGAAATAAGCCCATCATAGATGGAATTCAAGTTTTATTAAATATAAATTGAGATCCAAAAGGAATTTAAACCAAATGCATGCATTACAACCATGTTGTTAATCTATGACAGATAGATCAAGAACACTCCACAAAAATAAAAAAGATGCTATGGGTCATATTAAGAGTTAAATATTAACAGTGTCAAGTATTCAACACAATTTCACAACCATGTGGTTGTAATACCATTTCGATGGAACCCACATCCAGTTTAAACAAAACTCCATTAAAATTATTAAGTTACAGGTGGTGGTGAGTCCCTCCACGATGGATCCCACAAAACCATTTTAAAAACTTAAGCAAGCTACCACGCACATAACCAACAGAAAAAATTAATGTTGGAACAGAGAGATTGTAAGCCCTCTATCATTTGGGTCTAAACCCTAAAGTTTAATTTAAAAAAATATAACTTATCTTTCTAAAGGAGGAAGCCTAAACCCTCTACACGCTTCCAAGGTACCACCAAGAGTCACCTACAGAAGACATACACAGAATCATTATTTAAGTACTGTATTTTAAACTTCAAAATAAAACGGAGTAAGGGTTTTGATTGTTCATAGCTTACCTTGGTATTCTAAGACATGATCCTGGGATGAGTGACCCTGTCGCCTTCCTCTCCAGTGCTCTAGACATGCAAAAAAGTTAGCTTTAGTTATAACTTTTAAATGTAAAGAAGAATATAAAATTGAACAAGTTCCTTACCTAGTAGAGTTGTATAGTGGGTTAAGGGTCAGCTCCTCTAGGATGCCCTTATCCCTCTTCTTTGTGCACCAATACAAAAAACACATCATTTTTTAAAGTGAAATCACTTAAATTACTTAATCAAAGTTTGCATAATCAAATTAACAATTCCTTACCTTGTAAAGGGTAGTTCATAGAAGAAGGTGGTGGCGAGGTGTGTTTGAGCCGCAAGAAGCATGCTAGAGGAAGTCTTTGGAACCATGAAATCCATAGGAACACCTCGGAAATCATCCAAGGAGAAGTCCATTAAAACCACGGGCAAGTTTTCACACCCAAAAAATCCATTACAATCACCATTAACAGAGTAGAGACTTGTCTCTCTTCTTTTACATACCAAACAACCAAACAATGAAGAATTCAAACAAAAATAATGGCCCACATTAACCCTTTGTGCAACCCTAGCCAATGTACTATGCAGGTGGACAATCGAGATGCGTTCTGGGGCCACCATTGAAATCCTAGCTACGCTGTCAACTTGCACCCAAGGAAGTACCATAAAATCACAAGTTAACAAAGGTTCTAATCCTTTAAACCATCATAACTCTCAACCATTTGTAATCATAAAAATTCAATCATTGTTTCAAGCCATGAATATAACCTTGGGTTAAGCCCCGTAATCATTAACATATAACCATATAACCAATGAACCATTATATTAACAAGTCAACTATGGCATAGAACCCATAATCCAATGTTTAAAACGTACTTTTGATTTAATCAAACCTTACAATATTATCCCTTTCCCTCTAGGACCAAGGTCCTTCCAATGTTATATGTTTTAACATTTGCGCATAGGAACTAAGGTAGGTAGCGATTTCCTTATAGCACCTTATTACTTAATAAAGGTGGGATGAGGAATATAACATAATCTCCCAAGCCTTGGGGCTAAGAATTCCTGCTTGCATATCAAGATCAAACAAAAGAAGAAATAAAAGATCTCCTTTGGGCATGGTTGGTTGTATGCTGTTAAAACTCTGTAAACAATGACAGTTGGTGAAACCTCTCACAAGCAATAATAAATATGTAAATATATTTACACAACATCAACAAATAAACGCATGCCACAAGTATCTAATTCTTGCTAGGACTGTTAAGAGGTGATTTTGGTTATATGTATATAATTTTTTTTAATGGATTTTAGACGTGTGTGACAATGGAGAAATAAATTACAATGTAATGAAAAACGAGAAACACAAGCTAAACCCAATTAAGAATTTTATAAGATTTCCATTAAGACATCATAATTTACATCAATTTTATAAAACTAATAGAGATTCATCTTAAATTAGGATCTATCAAGGTTTATGAGCCAACATGGATTTTTTTTAATAACTTTTTATTTGGATTTAAATTTTAATATTTTTATTTGTTTTTATATTTTTATTTTATGAGTATACATGAATTACTTTTTTATTTGGTTTTAATTTTTATTTTATGAGTCAATATGAAAACTTTTAATTGTTTTTTAAAATTTTGGTACATATGGCCTACATGACAACATATCCCCATACTAACTAACCAGTAAGTAAGATATGATTTTTTATTTTTTATTTTGTACAGGTCCAATAAAAAATCTACATCTCCAAAAATTTGATCCCTCTTTGTGCTCCAGGTGGATTTATGCTTGTTTTTATTTTTTTATTATATGAGCCAATATGGATTCTTTTAATAACTTTTTATTTTGTTTAAATTTTTAATTTTATGAGCTGACATAGATTATTATTTTTATTTACCCAAAGTGGATTTTTTTAATAACTTTTTATTTGTTTTAAACTCTTATTTTATGAGACGACATATATTTTTTCAATTAGATTTTATTTGGTTTCAATTTTTTATTTTATAAGGTGACATGAATTATTTTAGTTTCATCTTATTTTTGGAACATAATGCTACTTTACATGACAACATCTCCCTCATAAGAAAACGCCCTCTATACTCTTGGTACAAAAAATTATATACTATTTAATAATAAATTGAATAAATCCAGTTAAGATTACTAATTACATGATGCGATAGGATATATGATTACTAATTACATGACATGAAAGGGTATAGTTTTACTTATAATTATTGAATTAATAATTAATTTAAATTCATTATCCCTATTATTTATTATTATTAAGATTAAGTGTTTAAAACTTACATGACATGAAAGGGTATAGTTTTACTTATAGTTATTAAATTAATAATTAATTTAAATTCATTATCTCTAATGTCTCTAAAAATTGAAAATAAAATATTTTTTTATTAGGCTAGTTAAACACTACCTATTCTGGACATTATTCACTTGGGGAATGTGTCGTGCTCTATCGTACTGCTGATTTGTTGTAAACTATTCCTACGTCCTACTTTCTTACTTTAGTTATGATTATTACTATGTTTATTGTGTTTACTTATGGGGTCGTAATGTTGTTTACTATGCTCTTCTTATGGTTACGCATTGTTGTGTATGTTAAATACTTGATTATGCACTTCATTGGTATTTACAAGTGTTTTTCGTTGTATACCTAATTCTAACTTAACTTTGTTTTTGGAACCAAAATGGGTGGAGTGGCGGGATTAGTTCTCCCATGTATCTATCTGAGAGGTAAACATTTCTACTTGTCTAGTGCACTTACTTAGTTCTGTTGAACTAAGACAAACTTAACCTGTTTACATGCAGGCATACTATAATGATGAAAAACGTGTTATGGAGTGCTGAACATTTTGATCCCTAGTACCCACACTAGCAACTAGTGACACCTACTAGTTGTTATTATTGTTCCTTACATTCTCGGGTTAGTGACAAGGTTACTACCACGCTTATCATTTATATGACATAGACTGGTTATCTAAGTGACACTTATTATTCATAGTGTAATTATTATTAACTGTTCATATCCTAGCATATTTGTTTTACACGTTTCTTTTACGAAAAAAATTAACTTATACTTTCATCATATGCTATTACATGTTCATAAATCTTTGGTTAAAAGAGAAAATTGGCTTTATGCTTAAAAACCTACCATGGCATATTGCATATGCCATGGTCCATTGGCTTAGAGCCTAAATGGTTGGATGAGCATAGTCCTAAGGCTTATATCCTAAAGGATGTGATGTATGTGTTAAATCAGACCTTATATTAACTTGGGGTGGCGAATATATAATCATAGTGTAAACTATGCATATGGGGTTTATGGATTTGCATTAAATCGAGACTGTCGATATGGTAACGCATGAGAAATATGGAGAAGTGGGTTTGGGATTTGATAATGGACCACCGGCTGGCACCATTAATGGTCATTGGGAAGCATGGAAGCGCAATGTAGGGTTTGGCTCCACGATGAAGTTTTCCCATTACTCAATTTCGTTTTTTATACCTTTTTCCTCTGCACAGCATGGTAAAGGAGACTTCCAGGATAGCATAGGTACGGTTTTCATTTGGGTTTCGTAGCATTGTTTTTTGTTGGTCATTTACTCAGGATTTCATACTTCTCATCGTGGTCTTTCTGGTGTGCTTCTAGGTGATAGGGGAGAGGAAGTAAAACATGGTTTGTCACTTGAGGGAAAGGCCATAAGCAACTCCATACCATTACAGTAAGCATTTTGCACAATCATTTATTTGCCCCTCTTCGCTTCGTGGTCATGCCTGAGTTGTTACTCATTGATGGATGAAAGAAAAATATTGACTCTAGTTTTGATATCTATACATTGGCGTTTTGGGTTTTCGACTATGTCCAAAAGGACTCTTCGTTTGGTGCAGTGATGGACTTAGGATTTGTTATGGGGTTTTCAATTTCCCTTTGGAACTGAATTTATAATGATTTGGACTTGTAATTTTTAATAGTGTTGTTAGTTGTGAAGAGAACCTTGTACTTTTGACATACTCTGTGTCTAAATTTGTAAATCATGTTTTGTTTTATTATAATGCCAGGGCAGCACCATTGCTTGCAATGGTGCCATGTCCAATGGAACTGATTGTATATACATGCATGTGTCATTGATTTCATTCCATCTCCGCGTTTTGAATTCAGGGTTATAATACATGTGTTTTATATGGCATTCATGTACATTTGTTATATTAGTTATGTCAATGACCAAACAGTCAGCACAGATGGCTTTTGAGGCCATGCAATGAATGGCCTTGGCACTCACCATTGTAGCTGCGATAGCTTAGATGGGTGGATACTTGTTGTTCTATTAATGAATGTGTATTAATACAAAAATGTAGACAAGATCAGGGGTGGGTAAACTATGTTGTAGGTTGTTTTCATTGATAGGGTTAACCATCAAAATAAATAGTTGTTTTTAGTTTTCTATTGATTATTTATTGGGGCTGAGACCATAGGTTATAGGATAAGTGAAAATAAGGGTCTCACGACCTCTATGTAATATTTTGGTTATTGTCTACAGTTCGTATACAACTGTGTATAGCATGGATTTATAAATTGTATAAGGAATGTACAAGATTCAAATCCTGGTCATTGTATATTATGAGGATTTTACTATTTGTAATGGTTACGATTTGGGGATTAGTGCCTACAGGATTTGATACTGCAATTTCTTGTATAATTATGTGATTCTATTATAAATTGTTTACTATGTATTAATGCTTTTATTGTTCTTAATATAATGGTGTTGAGTATTATGGTATGCGTTTTGACATTTGGGTGTCCACGGGATTTGATCCTGGGATCTCTTGTTTAAATATATAGTTTGTTATTTAGTGTTGTAACTCTACTTTGGTTATTTATACATGTTGTTGTAGATTGGATTATGTTGGACATTTTATATATCCCATATGATTTCTATTATAAAGTCTTGTTTTGTGGATTTTAATACTTAGATGGCTCAACTTGTTTGCTTCATGTCATGCATTTATATTATTGATAGTAATATTCTTGTTTATACTTGGTAGATATAGATAGTATAGTGGTTATAAATCGTGGACCATGTATAGGGCCTTGATTACTTGGACTACTAAAAGATTAGGATTATATTTGTTTTAATGGGAATGATTTGATTATTTTCCTATGGTTATTTATTCAGACCTTGAAAAGTCTTAGTTTGTTCTTAATCTTAGCTCTGGTATGTGGTGTGTATAATTTGTTCTTAGATGTAAATTTATTGTTGAAAGATTTGAATTATAATTCTATTTTATAGTTGTTAATATATATTTAGGTATAAAATATTTGCTAGGTCCTAATTATTATACTTGTATAATTATTTTAGATCCAAAACATAGATATGAACTAGTCTTTTTAATTATTTCATGCTTCTACTGGCAATATGCAATCTATCAGTAGAGTATATAGGCCAGCTATCAACTAGGGATTTAATCTGAAATAAATCTTTGTTTGTAGGAAGACAATACTACAGCAGTAAAAGACAATACAGAAGTAAAACCTAAAAATACCAAACCCTTGATGATCTTAAACAAAAATTAAATTACAACCCAGGGTTGTAGATTAAAATGTAAACCATAAGAGAATGGGACAGAAAATAAGGCACATAGGGTTTATAAAATATAATGTAAACATTTGCCTAATTTAGCCAGCATTTATTCTAGAAAATGCAATAGGTATTCCATGACCTCATACCTGTAAATTGAAGCTCCTTTAATGGATGAAACCTGCACACTTAAATAACCAACATTAACAAATCATAGGTAGATTTGACCTATGTATTAGATGACTTAATTAATTGGGAACTACCACGTTCCACCCAACCATGACCCGAAACCGTTCATGGTTTCAATATGGATCCCCCCAAGATGGTTCAAACATGCAAGTAGCTTAGAGGTCATAAGGTAAGGCTACCTTAATTCATATATCAAGTCTAGATCAGTTCACTCTTTTCCTTCTAGGAAATGTTCTCCACGGACTATCTTGAAAAATTTTGGCAGATTACTGACTCCCAAAAGATAGATGAGATCCCGCTAAGTTTAGTAAATGTGAATTTTACAAACCACAGATACAATACTTGGGTCACGTTATCTCTGAGACAGGGATAGCTGTGGACCCGGAAAAGATTACAGCCATAGAATACTGGCCTACCCCTACTAGTGTCATTGACATTAGATCTTTTTTGGGATTAGCCGGATATTATCAAAAGTTCATTGAGAACTTCTCAAGAATAGCTTATCCTATGACCACCTTACAGAAGAAGGAAAATAAGTTCTTATGGATGACCAAGTGCGATGAAAGTTTTCAAAAGCTTAAGCATCTTTTGACGACCATGCCGATACTACGTATTGCGGATCGTGATGGGGATTTTGTTTTTTGCACAAATGCAAGAAAGGAAGGCTCAGAGGACTCCTCTTGTAGAATGATTATGCAATCTGTTATGAATCACAAACATTAAAATAACATGAGAAGTATTACCCCACACATGATCTCGAGTTAACTACCATCATTGACGCATTGAAGATGTGGAGGCACTAACTCATGGGAATAAAATTCCTTCTGAAGACAGACAATATGAGCATAACGTGTTTATTCAAGAAACCAGATCTAAATCCTAGATAAGCCAGATGGTTGACTTTTCTTAGTGAGTATCATTTCAAACTAAATCATATTAACATAAAAGAGAACAAGATTGTCGAAGCTTTAAGTCAACGAATCCATATGATATATGAGGTAACAATAAGCTGAACCAATTCGGATTTGCACAAGAGGATTAGAACGTCCAACTCGGTTGAGGATTTCTATGTAGAAATCCTTAAGAAAGTCCAAGATGGCAGGCTGTTTCAACAATAGAAAGAGTACAAGGTAGACGAAATAAGACTATTATGGTCTAAAGAAAGATTGTACATTCCGGTAGGAGGGGACATTCATTTCGTCATCCTCACAAAATTTTATTGGACACCCTACTCAGGGCATCCAGGATATCAAAATCTGATATTTGCCGTCAAGAGACACTTTTTCTAGCCTAAGTTAAAGGCCGACATTTCGATGTTTATCGTGAAATGTCAGGAATGTCAACTGGTCAAGGCTGAGCATCAGCATCCTTCGGGATTGTTGTAGCCATTACCCATTCCATAATGGAAGTGGGAGGTTATTAGTATGGATTTCATCATGGTCTACCGAAAAGTAAGAAACAAAATTATTCTATCTTTGTAGTAATTGACAAATTGTCAAAAGCAACACACTTCATTCTACTGAAATTGGCTGACAAGGAAGTAAAAATTGTTGATATATTCTTAAAGGAGATATTTAGATTGCATGGGTTACCCAAGGAAATTATCCCCGATAGAAATACTAAGTTTACAAGAAACTTTTGTAGATATTTATTCTCCGAATTAGAAACGTAGTTGAACTTTAGCACTGCTTATCACCCGCAAATAGGCGCGCAGACAGAAAGAGTAAATGAGATTGTTGAGCACATGCTTAGGATGCATGTCATGAACAACCCCACTAAGTGGGAAGACTAATCTTTTCTAAATCTTTTATGGCTCTAATATTTTTCGGGTCCACAGCTATCCCTATCTCGGAGATAATGTGACCCAAGTACTGCATCTGTGGTTTGTAAAATTGACATTTATTAAAATTAGCGTAAAGCTAGTGTTCTCGTAGCACTCATAGTACTATGCAAAGGTGTTCTTTGTGTTCCTCTTTACTCATAGAGTAAACTCAGATGTCGTTTATAAAGACCAAAAAAAATTATCCAGAAATTTATTGAATATACTGATCATCATACACATAAATTTCGTGGGTGCATTGGTCAACCCGAACGACATTACTACAAACTCGTAGTGTCCATACCTTGTATGAAAGGAAGTTTTGTGAATATCCTCATCGCGAATCCACACCTGATGGTACCCAAATTGTAAGTCAATCTTGGAAAATATCTTGGCTCCTCCTACTTGATTGAACAAGTCATCGATCCTAGGGAGTGGGTATCAGTTCTTGATAGTCATTTTGTTCAACTGACGGTAATCGATGCACATCCGCATAGTACCATCTTTTTTCTTAACGAAGAGTATTGGTGCTCCCCCAGGGGACATACTTGGTCAGATATACCCTTTTTTTATCAACTCTTGCAATTGCAATTTGAGTTCCACCAACTCAAGTGCACTCATGCGATAAGGGGATTTGGAAGTTAGAATTGATCCTAGTGTTAGTTCGATGGAAAAGTCTAGGTCTTGTTTTAGAGGTAATCCTCGGATTCCCTTGGGAAACACATCCTTGAATTCTACAAGAATGAGAAAATATTCTATGTGATGTTTCTATTTTAGTCTCTATGTCTCGGATATTTATTGCAAACAAATTGCATCCTTTCCCAATGCACTTCTTTGCTTATAAGGAAGATATCTGTCTTACAGAATTTTTTTTTGGAATGCCTTGAATCTTCACTTGATTCCCTTCGCCATCCATACAGAGAATTTACTTGTGCTAGAAATCAAGAATGACATGGTGTTATTCCAACCAGTCCATGTCGATAAGTATGCCATACGATCCTAAGGGTAGGATGTTCAGGTTTACTTTTGTTAGAAAACCATTCTGGTTTACCTCGCAATATTTAACTATTTCTGAAACCTTCCATTTTGTACCTGTAGCTAACTGAACCAACAAAGGTTTATCATGTTTTACTTTTCCTAGTTTGCATATATCAACAATTTTAGGCAATGCATAGCTCCAGCAAGCACATGGGTGAATAATTTTTGAAATAGAAGTGTTCAAGATCTTACCTTCTATCTCAACCATGGTA
The DNA here is from genome assembly GCA_001517045.1 of Pseudotsuga menziesii. Taxonomy (NCBI): domain Eukaryota; kingdom Viridiplantae; phylum Streptophyta; class Pinopsida; order Pinales; family Pinaceae; genus Pseudotsuga; species Pseudotsuga menziesii. The sequence goes on from LPNX010033858.1 coordinate 70,794, forward strand.
GCATGATGGTCTGCCTATCAGCCATCCAAGGCTACATAATTCTGTGGTGTTCTAGCTATCTCCTTGATCGTTGGTCCTTCTTGTAAGTTGTGCAAGACCCTAGTGGCCTTGTTCTTATAGTCTCAAGCATATAAGACCCACTACACTTCTAGAATTTGATATGTATCGGGGTAGCATTGGTTCCCCCACCTTCTACTAGCTTGTTAGAATTTGGAGCTAGTACATAGGATTTTGTACCTGATTTGTTGAAATTCTTGTTTGCTGAAAAATGGTTGTTTTGTTTTCTGTACAGGGTGGGTTAAACCCTAGTTTACGGTTATCAGAGAAGTTCTTAGACTTATCTCTATTTCTATTCATGTTCACTTTCCTTAGTTGTCCATGCTCATAGTAAAGCATAGGTTTATGTAATGTGGTGTCCAAGTTTTTAGCCATGTCAAACTCAATGCTTTCCCAAATTTTGGGAGGAAGACATCCTAAAAAATGCTAGATTTTTACCTTTTCTTCCTTGATGTATGGTACATAATGTTACAGATCTAGAAATCTGTTAATAAAATCATCGATAGTCATGGATCCCATACGTAGTTCGTGAAACTCTTTTACTTTTATGTCGAAGAATATTTCCGACATATATTTTCCTTGAAATATTTTGTGGAAGTTACTCTAACGTATTTCTCTTAACTTATCTTTCTTGGTGTGTTTAAAATCTCTCCACCATCTCACTGCTGTGCCATTTAAATTAGAGATGGAAAGATGAACCTTCATCTTGCTTGAGTAGTTATGAACTTGGAAATATTATCTTTACCCAAAATCCATTCTTTGGATTTCTCTCCTGTGTTCACCTCACCTTCATAGTTTGGCGCTCTTATTTTTCTTAACTCCCCCTATAGGTTATCATCATTTCTTTGTCTCTTCCTACATGGAGAAAGAGGGTCCTCACTAGAAGGGTTGTGATATTCTCCTTTTGGAGATTCAAGTTTTTGTTCCTCTTCTCCTAGGCTGCTGGACCGTTTAGGATAAGGTTCCTTCTTGAACCTATTTCTAGAATAAGTGGGTTTCCCCTGCGGGATTCCTCCCATCATATTTTGTAGTAATCCTTCATTTATGGCTTACTGTTCCTTTCTCTGATTCATATTATCTTTTCTGACAGTTTGCAATTCTGTTGAAGATTATGTATGGCCTTCAAAATATCAGAATTAAGTTTCATCACGAGTTCTGCTTCCTTGGTGGGGGTGTTCATCTTTCCTTATCGGTTGTTATCTTCTTCAATGTTCATCTCTCCTTGTCGGTTGTTATCTTCTTCAGTGTTCATCTTTCCTAAAATTGCAAACTTTGAATCATAGGAAATTATTTTTATGTTAGTTAATCATACTTTATTTTCTTTGCAGCAAATGTTTGGTATGTCCATTGGTCTCTTACTATTGAAACTAGTCTTTGATACCACTTGTAATATCTCTAAAAGTTGAAAAATGTTTTATCGGGCTAGTTAAACACTACTTATTATGGATATTATTGAATTGTGGAATGTGTTGTACTCTATCGTACTATTGATTTCTCATAAGATGTTCTTACGTCCTCATTTCTTACTTTAGTTATGATTATTACTATGTTTATTTTGTTTAATTATGGGATCGTAACGTTGTTTAATATGCTCTTCTTATGGTTATGCACTGTTGTGTATGTTAAATACTTGATTATGCACTTCATTGTTATTTACAGGTGTTTACCATTAATACCTAATTCTAACTTAACTTTGTTTTTGGAACCAAAGTGGGTGGAGTGGTAGGACTAGTTCTCCAATGTATCTGTCTAAGAGGTAAACGTTTCTACCTATCTAGCTGTCTTACTTAGTTCTGTTGAACTAAGACACTCTTAACCTGTTTACATACAGATGTACTTTAGCGATGGAAAACGTGTTATGGAGTGTTGGGCATTTTGATCCCTAGTACCCATACTAGCAGCTAGTGACACGTATTGGTTGTTATTATTGTTCCTTACATACTTGGGTTAGTGACAAGGTTAATACCATGCTTATCATTTATATGACATAGACTATTTATCTAAGAGACACTTATTATTCATAGTGTAATTATTATTAACTCTTTATATCCTAGCATATTTGTTTTACACGTTTCTTTTATGAAAAGCAATTAACTTATACATTCATCTTATGCTATTACAGGTTCATAAATCTTTGGTTAAAAGCAAAAGTTGACTTTATGCTTAACAACCTACCATGGCATATTACATATGCCATGGTCCCTTGGATTAGAGCCTAAATGGCTGGATGAGCATAGTCCTAAGGCTTATAGCCTAAAGGATTCGATGTATGTGTTAAATCAGACCTTATATTAACTTGGGGTGGCGAATATATAATCATAGTGTAAACTATGCATATGGGGTTTATGGATTTGCATTAAATCGAGACTTTCGATATGGTAACATATGAGAAATATAGAGAAGTGGGTTTGGGATTTGATAATGACCACAGGCTGGCACCATTAATGGTCGTTGGGATGTGTGGAAGCACAACGTAGGGTTTGGCTCAACGATGAAGTTTTCCCATTACTCAGTTTCATTGTTTATCCCTTTTGCCTTTGCGCAGCATGGTGAAGGCGACTTCCAGGATAGCAAAGGTATGGTTTTCGTTTGGGTTTCACAGCATTGTTGTTTGTTGGTCATTCACTTAGGATTTCATACTTCTCATCGTGGTCTTTCTGGTGTGCTTGCAAGTGATAGTGGAGAGGAAGGGAAACATGGTTTGTCGCTTGAGGGAAAGGCCATAAGAAAATCCATACCATTACAGTAAGCACGTTGCACAATAATTTACTTTCCCCTCTTCACTTTGTGGTCATGCCTGAGTTGTTACTCATTGATGGATGAAAGAAAAATCTTGACTCTAGTTTTGATATGTATACATCTGGGTTTTGGGGTTTCGATCGTGTCCAGAAGGACTCTTTGTTTGGTGCAGCGATGGAATTGGGATTTGTTATCGGGTTTTCAATTTTCCTTCGGACCTGAGTTTATAATGATTTGGACTTGTACGTTTGACATACTTTGTGTGTAAATTTGTAAATCGTGTTTTGTTTTATTGTAACAGCAGGGCAGCACAATTGCTTGCAATGGTGCCATGGCAAATGCAACTGACTATGTAAACTTGATTATGGCTATATAAGACTGTATATACATGCATGCGGAGTTGATGTCATTACATCTCTGTATTTTGATTTCATGGTTATAATACATGTGTTTTATATGGTATTCGCCTACATTGGTTATATTAGTTAGGTGAATGGCCAAACAGTCAGCACTCATGGATTTTGTGGCCACACCGTGCATGGCGTTGGCACTGACTATCATAGCTAGGGTAGCTTAGATGGGTGCATACTTGCTATGTTATTAATTTATGTGTATTAATACAAAAATGCAGAGAAGACCGAGGGTGGGAAAAATCTATTGTAGGTTGTTTTCATTGACAAGGTTAAGCATCAAAATAGTTAGTTGTTTTTAGTTTTCTATTGATTATTCAATGGGGATGAGGCCATATATTATAGTGTATGTGAAAATAAGGGTCTCACAACCTCTATGTAATATTTTGGTTATTGTCTACAACCCACATGCAACTGTGTCACAACGTGGTTTTATAAATTGTAGAAGGACTCGACACAATTCGAATTCTCATCATTGTATATTATGAGGGTTTTACTATTTTTAATGGTTGCGATTTGGGGATTATTAACCGTAGGATTCGATCCTACAATTTCATGTATAATTATGTGATTCTATTATAAATTGTTTACTGTGTATTAATGCTTTTATGGTTCTTAATATAATGGCGTTGAGTATTATGGTATGCATTTTGACATTTGGGTGTCCACAGGATTCGATCATGGGATCTCATGGGATCTCTTGTTAAAATATATAGTTTGTTATTTAGTGTTTTAACTATACTTTGGTTACCTTTACATGTTTGCCATAGATTGTACTATGTTAGACCTTTTATATATGTTATACGATTTCTATTATAAAGTCTTGTTTTGTGGATTTTAATTCTTAGATGGTTTGACTTGTTTGCTTCATGTCATAGGTTTATATTATTGACAATATCATTCTTGTTTATACTTGGTAGATATAGATACTATAGTGGTTATAAATCATGGACGATGCATATGGCTTGGATTACTTGGACTATTAAAAGATTATGATGATATTTGTTTTAATGGGAATGATTTGATTATTGCCCTATGGTTATTTATTTAGACCTTGAAAAGTCTTGGATCATTATTAATATTAGCTCTAGTATATGGTGTGTATAATTAGTTCTTAGATGTAAATTTACTGTTTAAAGATTTGAATTATAATTCTCTTTTATAGTTGTTAATATATATAGGTATAAAATATTTGCTTGGCCCTAGTTATTATATTTGTATAATTATTCTAGATCTAAACTAGTCTTTTTAATTATTCCATGCTTCTACTGACAATATGCAATCTGTTAGTAGAGTATATAGGCCAACTATCAACTAGGTATTTAATCTGAAATAAATCTTAGTTTGTAGGAAGACAATACTACAACAGTAAAAGAAAGTACAAAAGGAAAACCTAAAAATACCAAACCCTTGATGACCTTAAACATGACTTAAATTAGAGCCTAGTGTTATACATTAAAATGTAAAACCTAAGAGAATGCGACAGAAAACAAGGCACACACGGTTTAGAAAATATAATGTAAAAATTTGCCTAATTCAGACATCATTTATTCTAAAAAATGTAATAGGAAGTCCAGGACCTCATACCTATAAATTGAAGCTCCTTTAATGGTTGAAACCTGCACACTTAAATAACCAGCATTAACAAATCATAAGTAGATCTGATCTCTATATTAGGTGATTGAATCACTTGGGAACAACCACGTTTCACCCAACCATGACTCGGAACCGTTCCTGGTTTCAATCTGGATACCCCCGAGCTGGTTCCAACATGCAACTAGTTTATAGCTTCTAAGGTAAGGCTGCCCTAGTTTGTATATTAGATCTGGATCAGTTTTCTCTTTTCCTTCTAGGAAATGTTCTCGAGGAGCTCTCTTGAAATTGTTTGGCAGAATACTGACTCCTAAAAGATAGATGAGATTCCAAGCCTCTCTTGGGCTTGGGACTTTATAGACAAACTTTTCAGTTAACACAGGGAGTTAAATCAAGAAATGCTTCATTTCTTGATTTAACTCTTTTCATTTACTTAGTACTTTTAATATTTTGACTTAGGAACTTTTAGCTAATTCCTAATTGAACTTTTATATGTATTATACTCTTTAATCTTTAGCTTAGTAATAATAGTAATAGATGGAACTTTTCATTATTAATATTATTACTATATTTATTCTTTATACATATCATTATAAAATACATAATAATATAACATTTCTAAACATTTGTCTTGGGGTATCACATGTTGTGATCCCTAAACTTATGACACTTTCTTCATTAAGGTCATCAAGCAGATGGTTAGGTCTACTAGGCTAGGAAATTCTAAACATCCTTGCATGTTGGATTCCCTCATATAACATGGCAGTTCTTTAGTATTGGATGAGTATACATAAATTCAAATTTTCATTTAATCACTTATAAATAAGTCAGATGAGATCAATATTTTTCTCGAGTCATCTTCACTTGGGAATCATTAATTCTTTTCAGTAACTCCTAGTGCTTACCAAATTTCATACTCAACACTTAAAACAGGGAGTTACAAACTTAGTTTGATTCGAGAGCTCTTCGCTTAACAGTAATGCTAGGATGTACTTGTACAATACAGCTAGGGATACAATAGCCAAGGATCCAATGTTCTAGAGCTTATGCTCAGCATTAACATGGAAGGCTTTAGGGCTTATGCCCAACAATTCCAAATTATATTTTCATGTGTTCTAGAGCTTCATGCTCAACACAAATATAATACTTATGTGCTCCAGAGCTCCTTTCTCAACACTAAACATCTCATTAATCATTTGTTTCGGGTTCTACACCCAACACAAACAAGCATATATATATCATAAGCAATTGGCTTATGCCCAATACATAAAACAAATCATCATGTTCATATGGAATGGGGTCTTTGACCCACTATATAAAACATCAAGATCATATCATAATCAATAGGCTCATGCCTATAAGTGTTAGGTCTAAAATTCGTGATATTACATCCCTCCCTGCTTAGAACAACGCCATCCCTGGTGTTTTAGGGACCTAGAATGACATCATGAAACAAGGCGGGGGAAGCCTTTTTCATGGTGGCTTCATTCTCTCAATTAGTCTCATTAGCTTTGAAGTGCTTCCATTGCACATTCAACTGAACTACGGTGTGCTTTCTGAGCTGNGGGGTAAGCCTTTTTCATGGTGGCTTCATTCTCTCAATTAGTCTCATTAGCTTTGAAGTGCTTCCATTGCACATTCAACTGAACTACGGTGTGCTTTCTGAGCTGCACCTCTCTCTTATCCAATATATGAATAGGTTTAGAGAAAAACTCTCCTTCACGTTCGACCTGTAAGAAGGACCACTCAACTACATGTTTAGTATCATAAACACATTTCTTTAATAATGATGCATGGAAAACATTGTGGACTCTTATGTGTGCCAGTAATGCTAGTTCATATGCGAGTGGCCCTCTCTTGGCCAGTGATTCAAAAGGTGCACAAAACCTAGGTGCTAAATTACTGCACCTCCCCAACCTCAAGGAGCTTAGTTTTTATTTTACTTTCAAGTAGACATGGTCACCTATTCAATAATTGTTATCTTTTCTTTTCTGATCCGCATAACTTTTCTGGCGGTCTTATGCCTCTTTAAGATTCACTTGGACCTTGGTAACCAGCTGTTTCAAGTCCATTAATAGATTAGGCCCTAACATGAGTCGATTCACTGGGCTATCCGAAGTAACCGGTGTTCTACACTTCCATCCCTAGAGTACCTCAAAGGGACTCATCTTGGTAGAAGCGTGGTAACCATTGTTATATGCAAATTTTGCAAGATGCAAAAATCTTTCGACTTAGTGGGGTTGTTCATGACATACATCCTATGCATGTACTCAACAATCTGGTTTACTCTTTCTGTCTGCCCGTCTGTCTGCGGATGATAAGCAGTGCTAAAGTTCAACTAGGTTTCTAATCCAGAGAATAAAGATCTCCGAAAGTTTCACGTAAGCTTTGCATCTATATCCAAGATGGTTGCCTTGGGTATCCCATGGAATATAAATATCTACTTCAAGAAGATATCGGCAATGTTTACTTCCTTGTAGGTCGACTTCACTAGAATGAAGTGTGCTGCTTTTGACAATTTGTCAATTACTACAATGATATAATCATTTTGTTTCTTACTTTTCGATAGACCACTGTTGAAATCCATACTAATAACCTCCCATTGCCATTCTAGAATGGGTAACAGCAGCAGTAATTCCAAAGGATGCTGATGCTCATCCTTAACCAGCTGACATTCCTAACATTTCACGATAAATATCGCAATGTCGGCCTTTAACTTAGGCAAGAAAAAATGTCTCTTGATGGCGGATATCATCTTTTGATATCTTGGATTCCCCGAGTAGGGTGCTCGATGAAATTCCATGAGGATGCGAGAACAAATGTCCCCTCCTACTGGAATGTACAATCTCTCCTTGGACCATAGCAGTCATGTTTCGTCTACCTTGTACTCTTTCTATTGTTGAAACAACCTGCCATCTTGGACTTTCTTGAGGATTTCTACATAGAAAGGGTAAACCATGTTGGTCGTTCTATTCCTCTTGTGCAAATTCGAATCAGTTTGACTTATTGTTACCTCATATATCATATGGTTTTGTCGACTTAAAGCATCGGTAATATTGTCCTCTTTGCCCTTAATATGCTTTAGTTCGAAATGATACTCGCTAAGAAAAGACGACCATCTAACTTGTCTAGCATCCAGATCTCGTAGCTTGAATAAATACTTGAGAGTCATATTGTCTGTTTTCAAAAGGAATTTCCTTCCCATGAGGTAGTGCCTCCACATCTTCAATGCGTGAATGACGGCAGCTAACTCGAGATCGTGTGTGGTGTAATTATGCTCATGTTCTTTTAACTTTCGTGATTCGTAACAAATTAGATAATCATTTTGTAAGAGTACTCTTCCAAGCCCTTGCTTGCATCTGTGCAAACAACGAAATCCCCATCGAGATCTGCAATATGTAGTATCAGTGTGGTCGTCAAAAACTACGTAAGATTTTGAAAACTTTCCTCACACTTTGTTGTCCATAAGAACTTATTTGTCTTCTTCTGCAAGGAAGTCATAGGACAAGCTATTCTTGAAATGTTCTGAATGAACTTCGGATAATATGTGGTAAATTCTATACTCGTTAATGCATACACTAGATAGCTCTTTGTGAACAACAAAGCAACTACCACTATTATCAATTAGTATCTATCACTTTCGTGTACAAGTAAACTCATTGTAGTCAATAGAGTTGCTTCTTAGACTCACTAACTTGCACCTATGAATAGAGTGGCTTCTTAGGCTCACTCACCTGCACTTCTCAATAAAGTTCCAATAATATGTGGTAAATTTTATACTAGTTAATGCATACACTAAACAGCTCTTTGTGAACAACAAAACAACTACTACTATTATCAATTAGTATCTATCACTTTCGTGTAAAGTAAACTCATTGTAGTCAATAGACTGGCTTCTTAGACTCACTAACTTGCACCTATGAATAGAGTGGCTTCTTAGGCTCACTCACCTGCACTTCCCAAGATGGTTGCACTTAACTTTTTTAAATATTAACTATTTTCCTTTTTAAAATTCCATATAATAACATTGATCAAAACTGATCACAATAGAACTTAATAAGTATCGTCATCACCACCATACAAGTAATCAGAATATAACACTATCATCGTAATATTCTTTTCTTTATGTTCCGTTATTGTTTTAAATAATGCATTAAAGTCAAATGGAATGGGGCCTGTTCCATTCGTAATGTTTGAACAATGTATTAAAATAAAATGGAATGGACGCGTTGCATTCGTTTGATTCTGGTACATTGTTTTGAAAAATATGTTCAGATGCAATGGAATGGGACCCGTTCCAATTTGTTACAGTCCAGAGACATTGGGATTGATCATGAGGACACACAACTTTTCCTTAAAAAAAAGGTGCTGGATTGACGGGTGGATCTCGATCTCCACTTTATTGAAATTCTCATGATGGAACAAAATTCTCACACTACTTTGTGATCAATTAAACCTACTTTGTGAATCCATTTCCAATGGTTGATGTATCTTGATATCTGGTGAGATGGTGAGGATATAAATTGTTAGATATTTTTTTGTTTACCTTTATGCAAAGACTTTGGTACAGTTCCGCGTGTGCAGTTGCGTGTGATTCATGGGGAAGATTCAGTGGGTTTGGAATTGGATAGAGACTCAGAATTGAAATTGCTCAACTAGTGGAGGAAAAATGATTGAAAGGCCATCTTCACCTTGAAAACGAAGTGTCATTGGAGCCCTATATAAGAGAGGCGATACATATTTTCAAGAACATGAATAACAGAGGCCGTCGTGTGTAGTAGAGACAAAGATATATGCAGAGAAAGCTATAAAAAGGAGGAGGTTCCTTCTTCTGTGAGAGCTAATAACACAATCCCAGTAATATCGTGCTCTATATATTATCTAACTATTCTATATCTGAGTTTCAGTTCATACTCTTGTAGTCTATATATTTTATATCTGAGTTTCAGTATATCTTCTTAAAATATATATATATATATATAGCTGCAATCGCATGGAGTCCAGGACGAGCTTAATCGTTCTAGTATTGCTGATAATATCTCCTGTAGAATGCAATGCCAGAGTTGGGCCTGACAACCACTTGGAACATGCAAAGCATTCGTCTGCCACGAAAAAAGAAAAGGCTATGCATATTCCTGATCATCAGCAACTGATTCCCAGCAATCAGAATGCTGGTAGTGGCAATGCAGGTGTAGTGCCATCAAAGAACATCGTGCTCTCCGATAGTCGGCTTACCAAGAAATCCCCTGTTCCCCCATCTGGCCCCTCCCCAGGCCACAACAATTGACGTGGTATGGTACTTGAACTTGGAAATTCTTGGTTGTTCTTAGTAATACTCTTTATTAACTGACAAGTTTAGTATATGAATTGAGTATTTTTTTCGGTAAAATATAAATGACGTTGATACATTTAAACATAACAATACATGAAAATCATGAAACAAATTCATATATATATATATATATTTCAAAACATTTATATAAAATTTGTTACTAAATTGTTTTATCTATCCATTACTATATTGCCTTTTATTGTTATTCCAAAATAATTTACAAAACAATTTATACAATCCATTACTGTATTCTCTTTATTGTTATTCCAAAATAATTTACAAAGCGATTCATATATCAACCTAGCCATCTCATGTGTCATTCAAGCATGACAATGATTTGGTTGCTCTTTATGAAGACTAAATGGAAAGCTATTGTATCCTTTAGGTGGCCAAGCCATTGTATCCTAATAGTGATTTCATTAGCTCTCTAGTTGGCATAAATGGAAAATGTACTTCGTAAGGTGAGGGGAAGTCATTTCCTAAGTATTCCTAGTATCAAACAATGGTGTGAAGTTATTCCCTAACTATTCCTAATATCAAACAATGGTGTTTTGGGTTAGAGTTTTATCTAGTTATTTAGCAGTTAATTGTTCTTAAAAAAAGTGTTGTCAAATAAGCGTGTTTTGAGTGAGAGCTTTAACATGAGCATAGTCTAAAAATTGTATGCTTTGGATCTGAATAGGTTGACTTTTATGGCACAATTTTTGACTTTTATGGCACAATTTTTGTAAATTTAGGTAGGATTTTTTTTAAATCCATGTTAGAGTTGTTAGGTTCTGGAATTTTTAGTACCCCGGGGATTTCTGGGTGCTGAACTGATTTCTACAATCAAAATTGCCATTAAAACACATTTAAATTTTGATTTCCTAAAATAAAAAATGCCAAATTCTAATAAAAATAGTCGTCGAATTTTTAGACATCTCCTTTATCATGTTATTTAGCACTTAATTATTCTCAAGCAAAGTAATAACTAGATTTGTTACCTATGTTCTCTTTTTATTTCAATCTCCTATGGTCTTCCCTTCTCCTTGATTATGAACTTGCTTCTATAATGCTTTATCTTGCTTTAACATATCATTTATTGTTCGTTTTATTAAAGTTGTATTCCGTTTTTAGGTTTCTCATACTTCTTATCTTCCTTTCTTTATACAATTAGAGATGCATTCATTTGTTTGAATTTTTGTTTTCTCTACTTTATTCATTTTAGTATTTTCTACATCTTTTTTCTAGATAAATATTTGAAGGCATCAATTTGAAATACTTATTAATAAATGATGAAAAAAATTCAACAACTTTGAATCTAATTCCTTAGATTTTGTTTTGCTTACCTAAGTTTCCATTAATATCTAAAAAAAATTGAAAATAAATGTAACTCCTTAGGTCCCCATTATGATTTCCTCATCCATTTCTTGGTTTCCACTTCACTGTACTCATTTAGATTTTACTTATTTCGAGTTCCACTTTCAACGCTCCTTATTTTGTGTTTCGTACCAGCCCATTTTCAATGCTCCAAAAGCTATGTAATTAAGTACCACGTGATTTTCAATGCTCCAAAAATTATGTAATAAAGTACCACGTCATTGGGGTGAAGTGCAAGTGGAGGGTATGACATGAAATGATTAAAACCTTCATTTTTGTTATCAATATTTATTCAAAATTTCGTAGTACGCTCTGTTACCATGTTGGGATGGCTAAACTCTACATGTTTTGTGAGATGGCCCTCATTAAGTTTACATTGTTTTAATTCAAGAACATGGGATTTTCCACAAGTTTTGTGAGATGGTCCTTATTAAGTTTACATTCTTTTAATTAAGAACAAGGGATTTTTATGGAATTTTGACATTATGAATTATGAATTATAGTTTGTTATACTTGATGCATATTTTAATTTAATTATTTTTATTTAATACATATTTTTTTTCAATTTTTAAGTAATTTGTTGTGTTAATTGACTCATGTTGTTATCAAGTCCAATGGTAATTGAAAATCACTTGTGTGATAAAAGATTTTAAGGAAACATTATCTAGATTGTTTCAAGTGAAAGCATCTTTGTTTAAATATTTTGCAAGTTTTTTTTTAATACTTGTCTTGTTGGAAGTGGACATCCTAACATCGATTTAAATTATTACACAGGTATATGGAGGAAGAATGTTCAAGAATACCTTTATTTTCACCACCAATGGTGAATGTTGTGCTTAGAAGTTTGGAGTTGATGGATTATTATTTCTATATGAAGGATTTTTTTCTTCTATTGGATGTAGAATTGGGAATATATCATGAATGTACACCTTTTAAATCTTGATTTGGATGAATAGTAGGATAATATCCTCTAGATATGGAACTTTAGGAGAATTTTGAGAGGTTTTCTCTCAAATTTACTAAAGCGGGTGCTAACTTAATTTGAGGATAAAAGTTAAGTTTAGTGCATGTTAATGTGCAACTTAGTTATGAATTTAGAAGAATATGTAAAGATAACACTGTATTTAATATAATTGTCCATGTTCAATAGAAACATGATATATTTGGCATAAGGCCTTGTACTTATAAAAATTGCCTCAATAATGAGAGACATGTTTGTGTTTTATCATAATGTTATATATAATTTGACGAGATGGAAACGTGTTCTCTTATAAGAGTGAGATCAAAATTTAGATGTTTGGAATTTATTTTTATGGTGTCTCTAGTAGTTCCACCGTATAGATGTTACCATCTTTAATTTCCCACTCTTTGATATACAAGAACAAGACAACATTGCTTTGCAGTTGTGGGCAGGGATAATTTTAGGGGCAAAAATTAGCCCATGGGCTATTTTTATGGGGTTTTCTCCAAAAAAGATTCACCATTTTCCAATTTTTGAAGCCCTATTTCGCCCAATTTTGATGGGGTAAACTTTTTTCACCCTAAAAATCGCCAATTTATTATAAAAATGATAATCCTTGCAAATTAAAATATTTTTTGAAAAATATCGCCAAACATTTTATAGTTGGTGTTTTAAAAATTGGTAAGATTTGCCAACATTTATACACTTTTAAATAAACATGGTTCCTTAAAATCATCCCTAGTGGTGGATAAATCATAAAATTACAAATATGTTTTGCAATGGTGAATAAATTATATATATAGATAAAATGTTGATTTTGTAGAAGTATTTTAGCTTAGAACGCTTTTTCTTTGATATACAAAGAACAAGGAAACATTGCTTTGTAGTGGTGGACAAATTATAAAATTACAAATATGTTTTGCAATGGTGAATAAATTAGATATAAATTAAATGTTAAGTTTGTAGAAGTATTTTGGCATAGAATAAAGTAGTATAATGTGATAAAATAACACTTTATTTTATTGTGGATACCATTTATTATTAAATAAATAAAATATATTAAGAATGGTAACATTTTTTCATATAGAATGAAGTGTCTTTAGACAAAAAAAAGCATTTATTAATGAGAAAATAAGTTACGCCAGATTGTATGTGAGGTGTAGAGGAAAAAATATACCTCAAATCAAATGGAAGTGAGTATAAATAACTCAACTTCTATAGTAGTTTTTAAAACTAACATGGAAATCTAATCACATAATCATTTGAGTGTGGTAAGTGATCATTTACATAAATAATTTATGTTTTAAACTATATTCCTAAGTTAAATTTAGGATCACATTTTCCAACGACTCTGCATTTCATAAACAATTTCTCTGGTGCATACACCGGGTTCAATTATGAACTTAATGAACTTGATTTTTCCAAGATATTTGGTGAAAGTCTCCAACATTTCATATTTTCCTTAATGAACCAAATCCTTAAGATAACTTAATAAAATGGAGTACACCATATAAAAAAGTATAAATGTGGAGAACAACTCCAAGACATATAATATAGTTGAGTTACATAATAACACCTTAAATAATATGAGAGCCTCCTCCAAATACCTAAAGAGATTCATATATCCAATCAATATGTTCCCTTAACAATGCCTACATGATCTCTGTTTATAATTATTTTCTCTTTACACATGCAACCCCTTAACTATGAAAACCATATAACATTTACACTACTTTATTACATATGCATCTAACTCGATATATGACCCCCTTGGGTCATATCCATTACCCTCATTTGAAATGCTCTATCCTTAAATATTTGTAGTTGATGGTTTTACATGTCATGCAACTGAGTAATATTATTTCCTTCTAATATTTCTCTCTTGGTGTCCGCATGGATAAACCATCCATTGAAATTCAATTATTTTCAATATTACTCCTTGATAAATGGTTCTCGCATAATCTTCTTCCCTTTGAATTAATGTGTTGTTGTTGTGGTCTCTCTGTTTTGTTGTAGTTTCCGATCTCTTATAATATTTTTTCAAATAATCGTTTTGTGATGCCATGTCCTATCAATATTGTTTATTATTCCACATTCTTTCTTGGTAGTGTTTATGTAGATAATTTTGTCTTTCTTGGTAATTATGGTGTCGATATCATTTCAATTTTTATGGTTACTCTTAGTTATGCCCACCCATATCACCAATATTCTATTCATAGAAAGTGGCATCCTTTATCCTATGTTCTCGGTCTTTGTTGACTCTCACCTTCGAGATAGTACCCTCATATTTGACTTGTACATCCCCAATTTTCATGCCAACTCCTTGAAGTATTTTATGGTGAAATTCAAGAATACTTTCTTCCTTTTCCTTTTGAAGTTGCAATGTGACACCAATGTGATTCCATCTGTAAAATTCATATGTCATTCTTCAATTCTAGATTGCATTTACGAATTTTACTTCATCTACATCTACAGATTCTTCAACCTTATTTGAAATTTCCTCTTTAAGTATTTTGGTAGTCTTTCGATTATATATATATATATATACTTATTGAATTTTACAATGATTATTTTCTTCTTTCAATGTCTTGACCTCATCAAGTAGTTTTTTATCATAGTTTTGTAATCTCCATATTTCTTCGTCCTTCTTTTTCAATTCTTGATCTCACTCATATTTTTATTTTCTTAAAAAATTAACTTTATTTATTAGTTCTTTATTAATGGAATTAGTTTCTTTATTATATTAGTGAATTCCTTAATTTCACATTTATCTTCATCTCCACTTAACATAAGTATTTCCATTTTTTCTAATTCAAGTCTAGCCAAAACCTTAAACAAACAACCTCAATATATTGAAAAAAATACCAAAAACGTATACTATTATTTTTCCAACATATTATCCCATGTTTCTTATTTTGAGCAAATTTTAAACCACCTAAATAACACCTTCCAATCAAAACTTATTTTTATTTAAAAATATAATAACTTTTACAACCCTAATTTGGAGTTTACCTTGCTCGCCAAACATTCACCTAAGGTATCTTTGAAATTTTTCCTCCTCTAAGTATGAAATCCCATTGTGTAGTATCTTGACATGTATTCTCTATGATAACATAGTTTTTACGAAATTTTTATGACTCTAGATAAAATTATGGTAACTCTCCCAATGGTCCATGTGGATATTGGTGGCTACCCACTCATTCCACCAGGTTACAATAATTTTCCATCTTGGATATTTTCTACGGTTTTCAATCTCCCAAAATTCTAAGGCAATTTGGAGGCCCTAAATGATGCTTTTTGTCAAATTAGGGGATAGGGGTTTTCATTGTATTCCCTAGCTCTAATCAAAGGTTATATTTCTTGGTAATTTCTTCCCAATGAGATATCATTTTCCCTAAATTATGAATATATTGAAAAGGTGTGCCCCTATAAAATTAATGTATCACGAAGCCACATTGAGGCTCATAAATCATCTTGGTGCTCCATCTCTTAGGGTTAGGTTTTTGGATGTTTAGGGATTTTTCTTATTTATGCTTATGATAAAGAAGTCCCCTTTTTGTCTCTTTGTAATTAGGTCTTGAGAATGAGTGTAACTAGCACATATCTCTTTAAAGATAAGATACCACCATCCAAGCTCATTTCTATTGCTTTACTGTTTATTGTGTTTTTCCATTCCATTCATTAATATAAATTATGTTTTACTCTTCTCTTATTCTCTCTACAAAATATTTGCATGTGTGTTTCCATTTTATATTGTTGTTGTAATATCCACCATGTTTTATTTGTTTAATGATTAAATTCCAGATTTCTATTTATGACTAAGTGGTTAAAATTGTAATATTATATTTTGAACATATGCAATCTTCAAGCTTGCCATTTCTCCTCATGATAGGACATATGTAAAATATAGTTTGTTGGTATTTGTAATAACCCCATGTTTTTACTTTGATTATTGGATAAGTACAAACTCATATTTATGATTACATAGTAAATATTTTGTTACTTTATTTTGAAATTGTGTAAGAAAAAAAATCACTACATGTCCTCATGCCAAAAGGACAAAAGTAAAAGACAGTGTTTGACATTATTAATTAAATGTTGGAGTTATTGGAATACCCATGTAATAACTTGATGAATCATGACGCCATCAGAGCGGAATACAATCATGTTGATCATGATGTGGGAAAGATAAGTGCCATGTGGAATTTTCCCTCAACCAGTCACCTAAAATCTAGGAGGGGATTTATGTCCTATGAATTTTAGAGGGAAAGGTGGGGCTTGTGCAATACCTAGAAAAAATATTATTTATATGCATGCATGTGAGGATAGTACACTTACTAATATACATGAGAAATATTATCTGTGGGCACTCTTATGTGTTAGGAAAATTCTGAGAAGTGAAAGCTTTGCTTGAGTTAAGTAAGAGTTGGTTATACACTTGAGAATGTGAGAATATTGTTTTGAAAGTGATTTTGTAATTGTGGAGTAGGGTTTTATCCCCTATAATGCTATGGTTCAAGAAAGAGTCTAAGGACTACTGACAAAGAATAGTGGTTGTTAAGGAGTAGGGGAAATTTTAAGGATCCAAAATTTTATTAAAGTCTAGAGACCTTGGCAAATCTTATGAATTAAAAAATTTCCAACCATAAAATGTTTGGCAATATTTTTGTTCGAAAGTGGAAACAAGGAATGTCTTATAGCATTTAATGTGTCCATTCATTTTAGAAAGACATTAAACATGAAGACGAATGTATTAAAGTGATTTTCATAAGTTTTAACTTAGGAAAATACTTTAATTATTCCAATTTGATTTTGACTTAATGGAATTAGTATTATAAAGTGAAAAGTGAAATATTTAAGTGATGGATAATCTAATATTGGCCATTGATCTCATTGGAGAATCACATCCGTTGATCCATAATGAGGGTTAGGGATTTTTCTTAGCCATTGAGTTAAAAGGAAATTTGTTTGACACGACAAATACATAGGGGAGATACAGACAGATAGAAGTCATATGGAAGAGTTTACAAAAAATACCGATGAGCACCTACCTGACAGATTTGCTAGAGTACAAGGATGATAAGGGATTGTATAGATCATACAGAGGGGCATCACCGTGTTGGTTTATCCCACAATACTAAGAGGGGGGCTGAATCAGTATTGTTAGTTTTTACTTTAAAATACACAAAATCAACAATCAAGACAGTTTTATCATGGAAACCTCAAAAGAGAAAAACACCAACACAAACTCATTAATAAGATGAGTTTAAAAATTGTTTATCAACTGCAACAAAAAAGATGCAAAACACACCCTGGATTTTTCCTACAACTATAGAATTGGATGCTACAACACCCTTATAATTTTCTTCAGGCTACAATAGACAAGCCTTGCTACGACACCGTGTTATCTAGCTACGACTGGAAGGAGGCTTCGACGCCTTGTGCACCCATGTCCTACCCTAGCACAACCCTACCACCCTGTCCTGTTTCTCATGAGTTCTCTCCCACTTAATTTTGTAACACCCACTAGTCTCTGATTCTGATCATGCAATTCGAATTGCAAAGACATTTTCCTTCTTACTCAGGCCACTGCTTAAATAATTCTCAGCATTTAAGATTCTTTCAACATTTGTGTATTTTCAAACTGAACAAACACACCTTTCACTATTGCACCCTTTCAGATCTAAATATCACGCCTTTCAGAACATTCTTTCAGGTTCTTGCATTCATCCTCTCCCTCAAATATCGTTTCCACATCTTGGAAACCATTTTCGCACCTCCGTCCAACATTTGTAGGTGCTTTGGCACTCTCAAACTTATTTCTGCAATATCATCTTCCTTATCCAATCAAATTCATTGATCCTATTTTTAATTCAATCTGGATTGTCGATCTAACCATTGATTTCTGCATCAAAATTTCCTTTCCACACAAGATTACCTCATCAACTATTCCCCACCATCGATCTTCATCAGGCATTTTAATGACCACCGATCTCCATATTGCGGGATGTGGGATGTCGACTGTCCTTTTTTTCCTTTCCACAAACTCCTTTTTGCAAGCTTCTTTCTGCAAGCTCCTTTCCGCAAGATTCTTTCCATAAGCTTCTTTCTGCAAGATTCTTCTTGAAATGTTGATCTATTTTAATGGAACTAAATTTAGTCGTTTGATCTTTCCAAATTGTGGGATGTGGCATGTGGGATGCAGGATGCAAAAATGTAACATTTCAATTTTTCTTCTACACCGTCGATATTTTGTGAAGTATTTCCTCACCGTTGATCTTGTGGATTGCCGGATGTGGAATCACACTTTCCTATTTTGGACTTCCACAACTTTGTTTCTACATTGAGGATTGCAGGTTACAGGAGGCAGAATCACACTTTCCTAATTTGGACTTATGCAATTTCCTTCCACAGCTTTGTTTCCGTATTTTCCTAGACCATTTATTTCCTTCTGGATTTACCCCTAACCATCCATCTTGATCTTTTGTAGAACTTTGGATTTTGTGCCTAACATATGTAAACTTGATCTTCATCATCAGATCTAGTGCGGGTCGCTCCCCAGTCGTCTATTCTAGAACTAATGCGGAAATTTGGATTTTCTTCCTAACTTATGTAAACTTGATCTTCACCATCTTATCTAGTTTAGGATTCTTCATAATTGTTGATTTTAGATAGAGTTCAAATCTCACCATGACTTTGTAGATCTGCACAATTTCTTTGTGGACATCCTCTGTGACAGTTCTTTCAGCAACGACATTGGATGATCAATCTTTAACCATTCAACTTGCTATAGGGTTATTTGTTAGTCATTCACCTTGCAACCTGCAACTTGTAACAGGGTTATTCCTTTGTTATTTTGGATACCTGCAACCTTTAGTATACCACCATATCCAATGGTTCTTCCTTTGTAATTTTTGAAAACCTTTGACATCAATGACAACTATATAGTCAACAATCGCCCCCTTTGGCATTGATGGAAACCTCTACACATTCTCTCCCTTTGACAACAATGACAAAGGAACCTTTCTATCTGATAGCTCCCCCTGTCAGCAATTCTCCCCCTGAGATTGAGCTTTCTCTTCTTAGTACTTTGGTAACGAAATTACTCCCATTTTTTTGTCTAAGATGCTCAAAGGCTTCCTTAGGTAGTGGTTTGGTGAAAATGTCAGCAATCTGTTCTTTTGTGTCAATGTATTCTAATTTGACAAGTTTTTGAGATACATGTTCTCTTATATAGTGATAGTTGATTGGAATATGTTTTTTCTTAGAATCCATGATAGGATTTTTAGAAATATTTATAGCACTAGTGTTATCACATTTGATCACTATTGGATGTTCATATTTTATAAGTAGATCTTCTAGGGTTTGCCTCATCCAAATAAACTAAGTGCCACATGAGATGACAACAATATATTCTGCTTTTGCTCTAGAGAGTGAAATGGAGGATTGTTTTTTACTTGACCATGACACTAAACAATTTCCTAGGAAAAATGTTTCCCCAATAGTACTCTTTCGATCGTCAACACTTCCTGCCTAATCTGCATTAGTAAACTCCTCCAAGGTAAAGTCTCGTTCTTTCGGATACCATAAACCATACTCCATATTTCCTTTTATATATTTGAAACTCCTTTTTACTATTGTTACATGTGTTTCTTTAGGAGCTGACTAGAATATAGCTACCAATCCAACAACTTGCATCGCATCTGGTCTTATGGCTATCACATATAGCAAACTTCCAATCATGGATCTAAACATGGTATGATCTACTTCCAGATATTCATCATCCTTACTTAACTTGCAGCCAGTGACCATAGGACTACTAACAGGTTTGGAATCTTCCATTTTTAACTCTTTCAACATATATTTGATGTACTTAGTTTGATATATGAAAATTCCTTTGTCTGTTTGGTGGACTTTTAATACCAACAATAATGTCAATTCACCCAACATTGACATTTCAAATTCTTTCTTCATTTCAGAGGAAAAATCTACACTTAGGATTTGAATATTTCTCCCAAATCTGATATCATCCACATAGACAACAATAATGATCATATTTTTATCTTCTATCTTTAGGTAAAGATTACTTTTAGTGGCTCCTCTTTTAAAACCTTGTTTTTTTAAGCAATTGTCTAGTCTTGAAAACCACGCTCTTGGAGCTTGTTTGAGACCATAAAGATCCTTCTTTAGTTTAATTACACAGTCTATGTTCTCTGATAAGATAAACCCTTCAATTTGTTCAATCTATACTTCTTCTTCTAGTTTTCCATTTATGAATGTAGACTTTACATCCATTTGATATACTTTGAAGTTTTTTTGGAATGACAATGCTAAAAACATTCTGATTGCTTCAAGTCAAGCTATAGGAGCATAGGTTTCTCCAAAATCAATATGTTCTACTTGGGAATACCCCTTGCAGACCAATCCTGCTTTGTTCCTTATTAATAACTTGTCCATCTTGATTGAACTTGTTTTTGAAAATCCCTTTGGTTCCTACAATGTTCTTATCTTCAGGTCTTCGGACAAGTTCCCATGTCTCATTTTTCTCAATATGATCTAGTTCTTCATTCATGGCTTTGACCCATTCATCCTTTTGCAAGCTTCTATAAATTTCTTGGGTTCCACTATTAAGAGTAGGTTTTGTTCTACGTCTAGTAGTTCTCTTCTTGTTTTGACCCTAGCATTTTTATCACCCATGATCTGTGACTCTGGATGATCCTTTTGTATCCTTCTAGAAGGAGTTTAAGTGTTAGGTCTAGGGAAGTCTTCATCATCTTCCTATGTATCTTCCTTCTCTTTGTCTTCTTCTTCATTATGAATGCTCTTGTCCTTTTGTGAGTCTTTTATTTTATCATCACATGTATTTTCAATGCTATCCAGATTTTTCTCTTTCCTTGGTTTTATGTCATCTACTTTCACATCAAAAATTTCTACATTTTTATGTAACCTCTTATTGTAGCACCTATATTCCTTTTTGGTGAATGAGTATCCTTAAAATATTCCTTCATCAGTCTTGGAGTCGAACTTTCCAAGGTCATCCTTATTTCTTTTGATGTAACAGTTAAGTTTCCAAATACTTTAAAATATTTGGCTGTAGCTGGTCTTCCATACCACAATTCATAGGGGGTCTTATCCTTATTTAATCTGACTTTCCCTCTGTTAAGGGTGTCTACAACTGTGTATATAGCTTCTCTCCAAAATGAATGTGACAGTTTTGCTTCATTAAGCATTATTCTGGCAACTTCTTGGACTATTATGTTTTTCCTTTCAACAACCCCATTCTGCTGAGGAGTTTTTGCAGCCAAAAATTGTCTCTTAATTCCATGATCTTCATAGAATTCATTGAACTCATTAGAAGTAAATTCTCCCCCATTATATGATCTAAGACACTTGATTTTCATACCAGAATCATTTTCAGCCATTGCCTTGAAGATTTTAAATTTTTCAAAGGCTTATGATTTTTCGTCTAGGAATGCCACCCATGTCATCCTTATGTAATCATCAATGAGCAACATGAAATAGTGATCTCCTTGCAGGATTTTAGTTTTATTTGGTCCACAAAGGTCTTTGTGTATTATTTCCAGAGGGTATGGGTTCATATGTTCTTTTATTTTAAACTGAATTTGGTTTTCTTCCCATGTTGACAATGTTTAAATACAGAGTTTAGAGGAACTACAATTTTTGGTAGATCTCTTACAGCTTCATTTGTTCTTATTTTGGCAATATTGTCAAAAATTAAATGTCCCAACCTTCTGTGCCATAACCAACTTTCATCTACCATACTTAAGTAGCTTTGGTTTTCATTTTCCAAGATGTATACATTATTTGCATTTCTTGTAGCAATACCAATGACCTTTCCTAATTTCTTATTCTTGATTTCACATTTTTCTAAGTAAAAAATACAAATGTGTCATTGGTTTCATGTTTGACTTACACTAAGAATATCTAGCTTGAGGTTTTCAACTAGCAAAACATTTTCTTCTTTGATCTTGCTATTGACAACAACCATTCATTTGCCGATTATTTTGGAAGACAGACTGTCTCCAAAAGTGACTTTTCCCTTATTATCCTTTAGTGTTATGAATTTGATTGAGTCACCAGTCATATGTTTTGAACAACCAATTTCTAAGTGCCATAAGTTTTGTCTTTCTGTTGCACATAAAGCAATCATGGAACTTTCCATTTATTCCTTCTCTTTCCAATGCTTATTTTGTTTGGTGTTCTGAGGATTGATTGCAACAGTATTCCTTGTATGTGTCTTCAATTTACAATCTCTTTCCATATGTACATGGTTATTACATTTATAACATTCTATGTCATATTTTTGAAGTAATGTAAAAATATTTGTATTTCCTTTTGACTCATTACTTGATGACTTCTTCTTGAATTCAAAAACCTTTCTTACAGTTCTGCAATTTAACAATTTATGACCAAAATTATTACAAGAAATTAAGTGACCTAAAAATATCTCTAGATGTCTATTTGGTCTCTTGGGTGCTAGATTATTTCTATTTTTATCTTGATAAATTAAGCCATCTTTCTTGCTTCTTTCCGTATTAGCTGGAGCCTTTAGTACTTCAGCATATATTTTCTTACTTCCTTCTTGATTTGTGACAGAAAAGCTCTCTGGATTCTTTTATTTAATGAACCTCAAACCAGACCTATCACCTGATGGTCTTTTGCTACTTAGAATGGCATCTAGAATACTTGAGCTATTCTCAAACTTTGATTTGATAGATCCTTCATAAAGCTTTCTCTTGAAGTGCATGGTTTCTTCTGCAAGATTTTCAGACTCTTGTATTCTTCTTTTGAGATGTAGGTTTAGTTCCTCCTAAACCTTTTTGGCATCTAGAAGTTGAGCTTCCAACTGACTGATAAGAAAATTTGACTATCTATTATTTTTCCCACATTTCTCAAGTTCTTCAAGGGATCTAACAAGTTCATCTCTTAGGTCTACTTCTCCTTCCATATCTGGGTCACTATTTGAGACTTGAGTATCTAGTCCCATGAGTAAAAATTTAGTTTCTTCAACTTCACATCCATATGAATGTTCACTATCTTCCATTTTTATAGATTATTTTACCACACATGGTGAACCACATTTTTATGGCATTCCCTGTCCCTATGCAGACTCCTTAGACCCCATGGACCATTTTTGTTCCTTTGATGTTTCCAAGATCATCCCTAAAAACATGCAAAAATTGCCATACATGACTTTTAAACCCTTTCTCGCGTATATACATCAGTTTGACCCCTAAAACCATGTACATCGGGTTGTGTAAAAAAGGCCAAATTCTTTTGGAGTTTTCCTTGATGTGGATCCGACTCACTTGTCTCCTGGCCTTCCCTATGCCTTAAGATCGCTTGGATTTGACCTTTCATTACCCCATTGAAAAGCTATATAAGGAACCCTTTGGATACATTGAAGGCATGAAGAATTTAGAGCAAGAGAACTATAGTCCATTGTTGCCCGAACTCGTGCTTGAGTCTGCATCCCTTTGTCCCTTGGAGCACTTTTGTCTTCTTCCCAAGCATTCCTTGCTTGTGATCTTGCTATCGAGATATGGAGGATTGAAGTGGTGGAGGCCCAAGTGGGGGAATCAGTTTCTCCGATTCACAGACGTGCCAACAGAGGTTGTATCCATTTTAATATCTGTTTTATATTAATAGAAATATCTTTTCCTGTCCAATAATGTGTGTTTGAATGAATATTTTATCCATGGATGATTTCAAATGATTATATGTTATTGATTATATATGCTAGAGTAGAGCTAACAGAATTATATATAGCATGCTTGTCTTGTTTATTGAATGTTGAGGAAGCAATTTATCAATTCAAGCTGACCACACATGTTATATTGTATCATGCCTATTCATGGCCATTGTACTCTTATGTATCTGGGACTGCTATATCTATTTCCAGTTATGTGCAGAGCTGTATCATTGTATAGTGTTGATTGGATGGCTAGTTCCTCCATTGGGTTCTTCATCACTTCATTTCTGGGATGGAATTATAATGTATTTCAGCCATCATATGACCCCTATGACCTTACACATTAGGGGACATCTGTTATAGCTGATTTTACCACACATGGTGAATCACACTTTTATGGCCTTCCCTGTCCCTATGCATACTCCTTAGACACCATGGACCAAAATTGTTCCTTTGATGTTTCCTAGATCATCCCTAAAAACATGCAAAAATTTCCATACGTGACTTTTAAACCCTTTCTCGCGTATATACGTGAGTTTGACCCCTAAAACAACATACATTAGGATGTGTGCAAAAGGCCAAATTCTTTTGAAGTTTTCCTTGATGTGGATCCAACTCACTTGTCTCCTAGCCTTCCTTATGCCTTGAGATCAATTGGATTCGACCTTTCATTACCCCATTGAAGAGATATATAAGGAACCCTTTGGATACATTGAAGGCATGAGGAATTGAGAGCAAGAGAACTATAGTCCATTGTTTCCAAAACTTGTGCTTGAGTCTGCATCCCTTTGTCCCTTGGAGCACTTTTGTCTTCTTCCCAAGATTTCCTTTTGCTTGTGAGATTGCAATCAAGAGATGGAGGATTGAAGTGGTGGACGCCCAAGTGGGGGACTCAGTTTCTCCAATTCACAGACATGCTGGTATAGGTTGTCTCTATTGTAATCTCTGTTTTATATTAATAGAAATATATTTTCCTGTCCAATAATGTGTGTTTGAATGAATATTTTATCCATGGATGATTTCAAATGCTTATATGTTACTAATTATATATGCTAGAGTAGGGCTAACACAATTATATATAGCATGATTGTCTTGTTTATTGAATGTTGAGGAAGCAATTTATCAATTCAAGCTGGAGTTGGAAAGCTTAATGGGGATCTACATCAACCGTCCGGAATAAGGTACGAATCAATATCATTTAGTGTTAGATATTTGGTTTCTCTTGCATATAGGAAAGGATTGATTTTTGGAGTCAAGCTGTTTGTTGTGGTACCCCAAGCCATAGGAATTTTTCTCCGTAACATCCATGGTGTAAAAAAATTTCTTTTCCCCATGCGTTTTTTCTTGTTTCCTAATTTACCCATTTTAAACTTCGAAGTTTCCTTTTCTTCATTCTCATCTTGTTTAGTTTAGGTGTTGTAGAAGGAGCAAGTCGATAAGTCGACTTGAATGATAGCCGACTTAGTCGATCAACTGACTAAGTTGATGAGCCGGCTTAGTCAATCAACCAACTAAGTCAGTTGGCCGACTAAACTAGAGATTAGGTCAGCCACCTAAGGTCGCGTCGGTTCACCAAACTAATAAGTAGTTATTTTGTAACTATTTTGTAAACATATATATTAGGTTGTTGAGCCATATGAGAACTCAGTTCAGTTCTCTATGTTGTATGGACTCATTAGTATAATATAATATGTTAATTCACCTATTTGTTCTTATCTCTTGTCTCTGTTATATTTATATGTTTTAGTATGTATTATTGGTAAGCTTATGTGATATTTGATATTACAACATTGGTTCCATTGCTTGGACATTAACCCTCATCTCTCGGGTGAGAGCAGAGTATCCTAACCAATCACCCCCGACCATTCGCCAACTCCATCACCACCACCACCACCACCCCCCAACTCAGAGCAAGGCCCACCACAACCAACTACATCCAAACAACTAGAAGTGGTAGTCATCCCACCTCCCCAACTAGAGAAACCATCAGCCAGTATCCCATAAACCAAAAATCCTGACTCGACTGTTGCAGGTACACAGGTGCCAACACAAGCAGAAAATGAAAATCATAAGAAGAGGAAGGAGAAATAGAAGAAGGAGCATCATGGATAGCCATCAAAGGTCTAGATCAGATTGAAGGATACAATCTCCTTGAACGACCCAGAGCTAGGACAACTCCTCAAGACCCTAGCAGGTAAAGCAAAGATAAGGAGTGAGCAAAGAAATAAGGAAGTCGATGACAAGAATGTAGAACAGGTTGAGTTCCTCACCAAATGCTGAAACCGGGCCCATTCCATCCCATCGGGCCCCATCGAGGTCGATACAGAGAAACCGCTCGAAAGGGTGTATCAGCTATTTGAGAGCATGGTGTTGGCACTCCAAGCTCACATTTAGGAAACAAAGGAGGAACAAAAAGAAGAAACTTCCAGACTCCTAATGGCACAACACACCGCATGAACAGAAGCTTACAAAGTGCTACAAGATCACATGGAGGATTCTGTCATAACTGAAGAAATACTGAGAGACTGGCCTGCTTACTACGAGCAAGTCTATTAGCAATCTCGGTAGACCCGACAAGCTATCTAGGCATTGGAAAGCTGGAAAACCACCAAGGAAGCACTAAGGACCACAATAGAAAAACAAATAGTGCTTGAAATAGCCAAACTGTAGAGACTAGAGAGGGAAGCACATCAGTGGGCAGCAAGCTATCCCCAATTTAGAAAATTTTGACATCATCTGTCCACAGATGAAATGACTTATAGATATTGCAGAAGCGAAGGACCAATTTATGGGTCCCGACATGGAGGAGATCGCAGAAGTCTCCATATCAGAAAAGATGTCGATCCTATCGATCCTGACCACACTTATCATTGACATCCAGAAGATTTTGCAAAGTTGGTCATATTTTCAACATAACCTCGCAATAACAACACCAGCCATTGTCAAATTCTGTGTACAAAAGCGACCAACCATCAGACTTTACAGCCCATGAAGACAAGGAAAAACACAGTAACTATTGAGACCAACGGTATTTTTGTACCTCCCTGTTTCTTCAGGACAAATAAATGTTTTGTTCATGGGGGAGATGTAGGAGCAAGTCAATAAGTTGACTTGAACAATAGCCGACTTAGTTGATCAGCCGACTAATTTGATGAGCCAACTTAGTCGATCAGCTAACTAAGTCGGTCGGCTGACTAAACTAGCGATTGGGTCGGCCACCTAAGGTCGCGTTGGTTCACCGAATTGACAAGTAGTTATTTTGTAACTGTTTTGTAAACATAT
Source organism: Pseudotsuga menziesii (assembly GCA_001517045.1). NCBI lineage: Eukaryota > Viridiplantae > Streptophyta > Pinopsida > Pinales > Pinaceae > Pseudotsuga > Pseudotsuga menziesii. The sequence goes on from LPNX010033858.1 coordinate 98,240, forward strand.
ATATTAGGTTATTGAGCCAGATGAGAACTCAATTCAGTTCTCTGTGTTGTATGGACTCATTCGTATAATATAATCTGTTAATTCACCTATTTGTTCTTATCTCTTGTCTCTGTGTTATATATATGTTTTAGTATGTACTATTGGTAGCCTTATGTGATCTGTGAGATTACAACAGCTGCATTTAGAGGCAAAATGTCCAATCCTTCCATAATTAAAACGCTTGAAGGGTAACTTCCCTTCGTATTTTCTAGTTCCTCTCTCGAGTTTATTAATGAAAAAGGCTTCCTCATCATTTGGGTTTTCTGATTGAGTTTTTAAGGAGGCTTTAAAAGTTGCTTCTTTTCTTGAAGATCCATTTTGTCCTATTTGCATCTTATAAACAGTGAGGATTCCATGTAGCTCATCTATTCTTACTTTTTTAAGATCATCTCGTTCTTCTAAGGTGGATACCTTTGGATCATATCGCATTGGTAATGTTTTTAGTACCTTGTTTACCAATTCCTTCTCTTTTAATTTTACTCCAAGGCCTCTAATCACATTAACAACTTCATCTACATGAAGAAGGTAGTCACCAATATTCTCTTCTTCTTTCATTTTAAGACTTTGAAATTTACCTTTATATGTTTGGAGTTTACATTCTTTGACCCTAGATTCTCCTTCATAGATAATTTTCAACTTGTCCCATGCTTGTTTGGAAGATGTGCATTGCATCACTTTAGTGAATACCAAGTTTGTTAAACCACTTAATTTTGCATTTAAGGATTTGGAATTACCTTCATATTCACCTAGTTCAACTGTGTCTGTAGGGTATTGGTTTCCTATTTTATGATCTTGTTGGGTTTCTACCCAAACCTTCCATCCCAGGGACATTGGAGGACACCTCATCCTTACAGTCTAGTAAGTGTAATTTTCTTCGGTAAATAGTGGAGGTTCATTAGTAGCCAAACATTCTTGTTGATCCATTGTGATTTTTGGATTGGATCTTCCTTCCAGTGGTTAAATTGTTGTGAAGGAACCTGTTCTGGTACCAATTGTTGGTTTATCCCACAATACTGAGAGGGGGGGGTGAATCAGTATTATCATTTTTTACTTTAAAATACACAAAATCACCAATCAAGATAGAGTTTTATCATAGAAACCTCAAAAGAGAAAACCACCAACACAAACTCATTAATAGGAGGAATTTTAAAAATTGTTTATCTACTACAACAGAAAGGATGAAAAACACACCCTAGATTTTTCCTACAACTACAGACTAGGATGCTAGAACACCCATATTTTTTTTTCCTGCTACAACATACAAGGATGCTTTGACACCCTGTTCTCCAGCTATGATTGGAAGGAGGCTTCAACCCCCTATAGGCCTATGGCCTTTCCTGGCACCTCCCTGCCACCCTGTTCTGTTTCTCATGATTTCTCTCCCACTTTATTCTGTAACACCCACTGGTCTATGATTTTGATCATGCAATTCGAACTGCAGAGACATTTTCCTTCTTACTCGGGCCGCTGCTTAAATACTTCTCAATGTTTAAGCTTCTTTCAATAGTCATGTCTCTTCAAACTAAGCAAACACACCTTTCACTATTGTGCCCTTTCAGATATAAAGATCACACATTTCATAACATTCTTTCACATTCTTCCATTGATCCTCCACCTCATAGATCATTTCCATGGCTTGGAAACCATTTCAGTACCTCTATCCAACGTTTGCAGGTGCTTTCACTATGTCAAAATTCTTTCTGCAATATCATCTTCCTGATCCAATCAGAGTCATTAATCCTATTTCTAATTCAATCTGGACTGTCAATCTAACCATTGATTTTTTCCTCAAAACCGCCTTTCCACACATGATTACGTCATCAACGATTCCCCACCATCGATCTTTGTCAGCCATTTTCATGAACGTTGATCTCCAGATTGTGGGATGTAGCATGCGGGATGTCGACTGTCCATTTTTTCCTTTCTGTAAAGTCCTTTCTGCAAGCTTATTTCTACAAGATCCTTTCTGCAAGCTTCTTTCTGCACCGTTGATCTATTTTAGCGGAACTAACTTCAGTCATCCGATCTTTCCAAATTGTGGGATGTGGGATACGGGTTGTGGAAATGTAACATTTCAACTTTCCGTAAGATCCTATCTGTAATTATTCTTCTGCACCGTCGATCTTTTCGGAGTCTTTCCTGACTGTTGATCTTGCAAATTGCGCGATGCAGGATGCAGAATCACACTTTTCTATTTTGGACTTCTGCAATTTCCTTCTACAACATTGTTTCCGCATTGCGAATTGCACGATGAGGGATGTGGAATCACACTTTCCTATTTTGGACTTCCACAATTTCCTTCCACAAATTTGTTTCCGCATTTTCCTGGACCGTTGATTTCCTTGTGGATTTACCCATGACCATCCATCTTGATCTTTTACATAACTTTGGATTTTTTGCCTAACTTATGTAAACTTGATCTTCACCATCAAATCTAGTGTGGTTCTCTCCCTGATCGTCCATTATATAACTAATGTGAAACTTTGGCTTTTCTACCTAACTTATGTAAACTTGATCTTCACCATCATATCTAGTACAGGATGATTCCTAATCATTTATTTTAGATGGAGTTCGAATCTCACCATGACTTTGTGCATCTCCACTATTTCTTTGCAAACATCCTTAGTGAGAGTTTTTTTAGAAATGACATTGGATGATCCATCTTTAGTCATTCAACTTTCTATAGGGTTATTCATTTTTCATTCACCTAGTAACCTGCAACTTGTAACCGTGTTATTCCTTTGTTATTCTGGATACATGCAACCTTCAGTCTGCCACCATATCCAATGGTTATTCCTTTGTCAATCATGAACACCTTTGACATCAATGAAAACTATATAGTCAACACACCGTACAGAGCATCAGTTCCATACAAATGTCATACGGATTCTATATTATGGCCTCAACACCGTACATATTTTGTACCTTTAATGCATCTGTCATACAACTGCACTAGGTGGTCGTACTTTATCGCTGGGTTGTTAAGTGATTTTACAGAGATTACTATTTTCTAGGTTGGTGGTATTTATTTGCTTGTTGTAAAAGCTCCATATCTTCATAATATAAATTCTGTATGTGACTGCTACACTAATTTTCCCATCTTTGGTCTTATCTAAGGGTTTCCATACCCAAAATATTGTGTCTATGTTTATGTGATGTTGTGGATGTTTCTAAGTATTTTATTTCCACTACAATATTAGTAAATGACATTCATGTGTGGTTTCCAATAACAAATTAAATTTATTGTTTATCCCTAGTTTGGATTTCAAAGGAAAATTTGCGTGGTATCACAGCTTAGTTGAGCTAAATCTGATACACTAGGAACAAAATTGATAGATTAGGGGCATATCTGTCAAAGACACAAACCTAGAGTTTAGATATAGGGTTTGATAGGTACACTTTAGTGTGTTCATGCATTTGAGAGTTCAGGATAGAGTCGAGGAGGCTCCGAACTTTCGTACATGGAAAGAAACGATCACAACTTACAAGGATCCTGGATCTCAATGATGCAGAGGAGAACATTGAGTCCACGGATTTTGTGCCCATAGATCTGAAAAATTTGGTAGCTTGGAAGAATATATATTCCAAATCCATGTTGATCATATTGGATGTATTGAAGGACCACATAGTCCCTCATATTTCCAGGAAGAATATCATATCAGATATGTGGAAGGATTTGGAAAGTTTGTACCAGAGAAAGAAATGAAACTGCAATATGGTGTTGCAAGAGAGGATGCACAGTACAAGGATGGCCAAGGGAGAAAGAGTGGTGCATTATCTCACATGGAACACACAGATCAGAGATTATATTGGAGCTGTTGGATCTAAGACTGGGTATGAGGAGCTAGTTAAGATATCCCTCAATGGATTTTCTAAGCCATGGGACACCTTTATCAAAGGTGTTGTGGCTAGGGAGAAGCTCCCTGATTGGTAGAGATTGTGGGATGAATTTTTGTAGGAGTAGGATTATATGGGTTAAATATCAGGCTCATCCATGAGTGCCTCACAAATTTTGGATGAGGCTCTATTCGTCATAGGGAAGAGAAAGGGTAAGGAAAAGAAGAAGAAGGGTGATAACAAGAACCTTGACATGTAGAACATCAAGTATTTTATCTACCACAAGAAAGGATGCTTTTCCTCTCATTTTCGAGATGGGAATAAGGAGAACAATACCTAGATGACAGGTTATGCAGAGGTGGAGGAGTTCAAAAGAAAATTTGATAAGGAGTTTTGTTTGATATATTCCATGGAAAGCACCACAAGTAGTGGTATTTGGTACATTGATAATGTAGCATCTAGTCATATGAATTGTAACGTCCCCATACCTAATAATGCAGCTAAATTAAAAAAATTTCTTTGCGAACAATTGTTCTCTTTTCAAACACTAGGCATGGACATTAACTCACTCTTCCATATTCATGCTCAGGCTTAATAACCCCTGTGTAGTTCTATAGCAGTTGTTCCATCCTTGAAAAATCCCTTCTGTGACAAAAATAAACATTTACGCACAAGACTTGTCTTTCCGCAGTCTATGTTCTACAGTCCGCTTTCCTCCCTTCCGACCTCGAAAGTTGGAAATCAGAACCCACAGTATCTTGGAAGTTATGCCAAGCTGTCTCCTAGATACACCCGCATGAGCACTAGACGGAAGGTATGGCCTAAAGGACTTTATAACAAAGAAAGGAATACGTCCTTGTGTAGGGTGGGGTGGAGTCATGGATACCAAGCCAGATCTAGTGTACGTATGCTTAGCTCTATGGTGGATCAAAATGACCCACAATATCTATGAGTTAACTTGGCATAACTTCCAAGATTCAAGGAACTCTTCCTTTCCCTCACTCTGAAGTAAACACGATCCCTAACACTGAACTCTCTGTCTACCCTATTCTTATCTGCATAGCTTTTCTATCTGTCCTGGGATGATTTCAGATTCTACCTGATCTTTGTAACCTCTTTCTCCATCTCCTTGAGCAATTCTGGACCAAGTACAATCCTATTCATTGGATTATCCCATGTCATAGGTGTCCTACACCTTCTTCCATATAGGGATTCATAAGGACTCATCCCCAAGGATTCTTGCTATCCATTATTATAAGAAAATTCTACCAAGTGTAAATAATCCTCCCACTTTGATGGTTTATCCATCACATACATGCGAAGCATGTCTTCCAGCACTTGGTTCACTCTTTCTTTCTGACCATCAGTCTGACGATGGTAGGAAGTGCTGATGTACAATTGTGTACCCAAATATGTAAACAAACCCTTCCAACAATTGGAAGTGAACTTAGGATCTCTATAAGATACTATTGCCTTAGGAAATCCATGCAATATGAAAATCTCCTTCATGAATATTTTTGTGATAGAATCAATTTTATAAGTAGACTTGAATGGTATAAAACATGCTTCCTTCGTCAAATTATCCACCACAACTATAATGGAATCATGTTGTTTCCAAGTGATTGGAAATCATGTAATAAAATCCATGGAAATCACTTCCCATTTCCATTCTGGAACTAGCAAGGGCTGCAACAAACCCACTATGTGTTGATGCTCAACCTTTACCTGCTCACATTTCATGCACTTTGAAATATACTCATCAATGTCCTTCTTCACTCCCGGCCAAAAATACTGCTTTATGGCTGTAGCAATTGTCTTCTGATATCCTAAGTGACAATAATATGGAGTCAGATGGACTCATCCATAACATTTCTCCTCAAATATGGTACACTTGGAATATAAATTCTGTTTTTATAAATAAGAAGTCCATCTTCTTCTAGTTTGTATCCCTCATACCTCTTCTCAAGACTTTGCTGCTATAATTTGTATTTTACATTCAATCTTCAGCACCATTATTAACAATATGTTGTCTCAGATATTATTGGCAAATACTAAGAGATTCCAAGTGCATTTCATGCACCTTCGTGCTAAGTGCATCGACCACTTTATTCTCTTTCCCTTTTATGTGTTTGATCTCAAAATAAAACTTACATAAAAAATCCAGCCATCTAGATTTCCTAGCATTTACAGTAGCTTGGTCAAACAAATACTTCAGACCATAGTGGTTTGTCCTCAACTCAAACTTTATGCCCAATAAGTAATGCCTCCACATCTCGAGAGCATGTACTATGGCTGTAAGTTCTAAATCATGAGTGGCATAATTTTTCTCATAGTCCTTCAAATTTCTTGAATTAGAACACACCACATGGTTATCTTGCATAACAAATCCTCCAATTCCTTGACCACATGCATTAGTACATACCACAAAATATTTCTTTGGGTCTGTAATTTTTAAAACTGGTGCACTTGTGAGAAGATGCATCAACTGCTGGAATATTTCCTCACACCTTAGTGTCCAGTCGAACTTTATCACCTTCCTCTACAAGGAAGTGATAGGATGTGTAATGTTGGAGAATCCCTCAATGAATCTCCTATAATATCTTGCAAGGCCCATAAAATATATTACATCTGTCATATTTCTTGGAGTATGCCAATTTATAATGGCTTCAATATTTTCGTGGTCTATAGATATGCCCTCATCTGAGATGATGTGACCCAAATAATGAATCATATCTTTATAGAAGTCACAATTTCTCAACTTGGCATACAAATTAAGCTCCCTTATCAATTGCAAAACAAATATCATATGTTCTTCATGTCCTTCCTCATTCTTAGAATAAATAAGAATGCCATCAAGGAAGACAAGAACAAACTTGTCCAAGTACCTACTAAAAACACTATTCATCAAGAACATAAATGTAGCTGGTGCATTGGCTAGACCAAATGGTACCACTAGAAACTCATAATTCCCATACCTTGTCCTGGAGGCTATCTTATGAATTTGTATATCCTTGATCCCTACTTTCTGGTAACCATACCTTAAGTCAATCTTTGGAAATACCTTTTCTCCTCTCATTTGGTCAAAGAGGTCATCAATCCTAGGAAAAGGATATTTATTCTGCACAGTGACTTTGTTCAACTGTATGTAATCAATACACAACATGAGTGTACCAGCTTTCTTCTTCTCAAATAACACAGGTGCTACCTAAATGGACACACTTGGTTTGATATACCTCTTTTCCAATGACTCTTGCAGCTGTATCTTCAACTCAAGCAATTCTGGTCTACTCATCTGGTAGGGTGTCTTACACACTGGTGTTTCCCTTGGCACAAATTCTATTGTAAAATGAACATCACTCTTTGGAGGAAATCCTGGAATCTCATCAAGAAAAACATCCCTGAACTCCTGTAAAACATGAAAGTCCTCCAACCTAGGAGTTTCATTCTATGTTGCCTCCAACTCATGGGATGCATACACTTTGCAACCTTTCCTACATAACTTCTTCAGTTGCATTGCTGAAATATTCTGGATAGAAATAACTTTAGGAATGCCTCTAACAACCCTTAGGCTTCCTTCTTCATCCAAGCACTCAAAATTCTTGTTTTAAGAAGCCAGCTTTACTCTGTGAGCTTCTAACCAATCCATTCCAATCATAATTTCATAGGAACCAAGTGGTAGAACATTCATATCTACACAAGTGTCTAGCCCATTCACAACCAACGGCCATTGCTTCACCATTTCACTAACCTTCCTCTTGGTTCTAGTGGCTAGTTGGACTAACCATGACTTACTATGCTTTAGCTTATTAAAAGCACAAATCTCAACTACTCTAGGAGTAATATTACTGTGAGTAGATCTAGGGTCAATCAAAAAAGAAAAAAAATTCTTACCAATATTACATGCCACCTCAACCACGGTTGACTGATGATCTTCCTGGAATTCCTCCAGTGCTGCATAAATCCTAGGGGCTACCCTTTCTACCTGATCCACAATTTCTTCCTCTTGAATGTGGTAAGATCGTCTTACATTCCCATTCTCAAGTGGACAATTCCTGCGTAGATGGAGTCATCCACATATCCAACATTGGAGAGGCTCTCTGCTTTCATTTGGGTCTCTCGGATTCTCCCCCGTCACCTTAGCTGGTTGGTTCCCAGCTTGTGATGGATGATTTTGCTAATTCCTGAAGTTAGAGGGTTTAAAACATTTCTTCCTCTGATCAGAATTTTTGTTCTTATCCTTCCATTTCTTATTGTAATTAGGTGTTCCCTTATTATGATCATAACAAAACTTATCCTTTCTGATAGCTTCTTCTAAATATCCGGGTTCATCAAATTCAATTCTGTCTTTATAGGACTGAGGAAAGCCACTAAGAAAATGATGGATTTTTACCTTATCACCCTTGATATACTAGACATACCTCAATAGTTCCAAGAACTTATTGATCTTACCATCATAGTACCCATCAAAGAGGTACTTTTGCCTAAAAAAATTCTGGAATTGTTTCCACACAATATTCCTTTAACTGATCTTCTTTACTTTCCTGAAGTGCTCCCACTATATGGATTCTCTTCTAGTTGAATTGAAGATGGATACTCTATACTTCATATTTTTAGAGTAGGATTACACATGGAAATATGTTCTCATCCCAAGAAGCTTGGATTCAGCTTCTTGACCATTCTTTACCTCACCATCAAACGTTGGAGGATTAACCTTCTTCAATTCATCCCATGGGTTTCTCCTATAACTCCTCTTTCTCTTATTCTTGCGAGGAGAAGGAATTGAATCCCCAGTGGATTCTTCAGAATCAGATGGCCCACTATAAGGTCTCTTTATCCTTTTAGCACTCCTCCTACTTCCTTCCAGATTTACTGTTCGATGCTCTGAGTTCATCCTCCTCCAGATGTCTGTTAAAATTTGCAGCATGGCTACATTCATATGAGTCTTCTCTTCCTGATCCTTAACCAATTTTCCATTGTCCACCCTGTACCTTTGTATTTCCACCCACAAGCTTCTCATGGTGGTTGCAATATCTAGTGGATTTCTTGAAATGTCCTTCTATTGGACTTCGTATCAGTATTTCGAACTCGAACATTTTCTCCCATAGCATCTTCCTCGTCAGGGTAATTTTTAGGGGTGAAATTTCGGTAATTGGGTATTTTTTGGGTTTTTTTCAAAAAATAAATTCACTATTTGGTCATTTTTAGTGTCTAATATCACCTAAATTTACATAAAATATGTTTTTTATCATAACATTCACCAAAATTTACACATTTCAGTGTTAATTTTATGTTTCATATTTAATATTCACCTACCTATCTATAAACATGTCTTTTTCAATCCAAAACAATTGCCTAGAATATTATACTTAAGTATAATATTATAATCCTTAAACAACACCGTATTCCTCACGCTCATAGGGATTCCACACATTATGCACGTTGTAGATTCTCATGGTTGAGCCAAAACCCATTTCTTCAACCTGTAATATGACTCTGCAAAATGTGTTAACACATCATTTGTTAAATAATTTCAAAATGAAAACCACTTACCCACTTCCCATGTCATTTTTCTTTGTTATGCAACTAACAATGTGCCGAAACCATTAACCACAACTCTGTTAACTATCCATCTTGACCCATCCAGGCCCAATGCTACAACCCGCATCTTTTGATACCAAACTATAGTGTACTACAATGTTGGTATCATAGGGTGTTCTTATCTCTGTTAATTACTCGTTCTGGCCCATGTCGGTCCTAGTGCTGCAACCAGTAGCTCTGATACCAATCTGTAATGTCCCCATACCTAATAATGCGGATCAACGAAAATTTTTTCTTTAAGAATACTTGATATCTTTTCAAACACCAGGAATGGACATTAACTCGCTCTTCTAGCTTCATACTCAAGCTTAAGAACCCCTGTACATTTCTATAATAGTCTTTATGTCCTTGGCATATCCCTTTTATGACCAAAACAAACATTTTTGCACTGGACTTGTCTTTCCACAGTCTCTGTTCCGCACTCCGCTTTCTGTCCTTTCGAACTCAAAAGTTAGAAATCCAAACCCACATGTGCAACAGAACATATAAACACTATTCTGCCTTGCACCTTCCACACTTGCTCTTTCCACATTCTGCACCTCCGAACTTGAAAATGAGAACCCAAATGTGCAAAGGAACATCTAAAGACCCTTTCACCTTCCGCCTTCAACACGTCCTCTTTTTGCCTTCCACACTTCGAAACTCAAAAATTGGAAACTCAATGTGCAAAGGAACTTTTAACGACCTTTCCTCCTTATTCCTTCTGCACTTCAACTTTCTGCCTTCCACACTTCAGAGCTCGAAAATTGGAAACTTGATGTGCAAAGGAAATTTTAACGGTCTTTCCGCCATTCGCCTCCCGCTTTCCTCCTTCTGCATGTTGGAACTCAGAAATCGGAAACTCAACAAGCAACCTTATCCTTTTCTACACTTTCAACTTCTACCTTCCTCCTTCTGTACTGCATAACTCAAAAATCAGAAAACACATTTTTAGGCTTATCTTTTCTCCTGATTTCCACCTTCTACCTTCCACCTTCCATGGGAGGATCATGGAAGTCGAAAATCCTATATTCTTCCTTGATTAAACTTCTTTCTTTCGCCTCCCACATTCCTCCTTCTTCCTTTCGCAGGAGGATTCCAAGGGGCAGAAACACTAAGCGAGATGTATTTTGACCTTGGTAACAGGATTCTAGACTCTATGAACTTAGAAAAATGCACTACATAAAATAGAAGTGAAATGCAAAAGTAAAATTCATAAAACATATAATGCGTAAAGAAGCAATTGCAGGGACATTCATACATAAGTAGACCTCTTCTTGATCATCAACATGCATTCATAATGAACATAGCAATTCATCATATTCATAAGAATTCTACATAACTAGTATGGTCGTTCATAAGAAAATACATTGCATACACAAAGTGACATAAATACTTATCTTGATGATTAAGTTGTCCCGCAACTAGCTATATCGTTGCAACGTTCCACCCAATGATGCGAGAATGTGTTCATTAATATCTCAACACACTACCACCTCCAAGTTGGGAATGATTTCCACAAGGGACTAGGGAACAACAGGCTTACACACAACCAACACACATCAGAACATAGTGAAACCAACTAATAGTTGGGCTCATCAGGATACTAAGGAAATGGATAGGTAGAAGTGTTGGGCTAGTGAGCCCAACCCCAGAGCTAAGGATACCTACACTAGATATGGCTTGGTATCCATAGCTCCACCCCACCCTACACAAGGAACTATTCCTTTCTTTGCTATACAATCCTTCAGGCCATACCTTCACTCTAGTTCTCACGCGGGTGTGCAGGCCAGATTAACCAACCCCCTTTTGATATGTTTGTGTGGTTCCTCTCTTTACTAGACATTTCAGCCAATTTTGGCCCTCCTCCATTCCTAAGCCTTCAAAACAAAAATAGGGATGCACTACACAACAATACTCAAAGAAAACACAACCATACATGCTTCACTCTGTAACACAGAGAATCACTATGGAACCACTTGTTTATGGTTCTGGATAGCAGAACAATGCACTATTGCAAGTGAACAAACAACTCACATATAGACAACTAATCAAAACAATCTTTCCCTGAAGATCATGCTCAAAATGAAAAACAATCAGCCAACCCCCCATAGTGAACAACAACACATAACCATAATCCCGATATGGACCTGGCATGAATACGGGTTCTGTAGACTTGCAGGCTTGCTCAGTCAAGCCATCAGACTGCCATTCCTTCCTCTTCCCAAGGAATTAACTGCCTCATCCACCTTCTTGAATAATTTAATTATTGAGGATAGAGGAAAAAAGGTAGCTGAGGGTTTCATGGGTTTCCCCATTGACATATGGTCACACCCTATTGGATTAGGATTTTGACTAACTGCCCACCCTATTCCCTTATGGAATCATGCCCCCATATCTTTCACATTGCAGTTCCATAGCTAGTTGTGTTATTATATTAATTTGTACATAGTTACATGATATATCAAAATATATCTATTATGCTTGAATTAGCACTATCACCATAAGTATCAACCTTGATCACCTATACACAAAACATTCATCAATGGCAGGGCCTTGGCCTTGTGCTCCTTGTGATGATTTTCATACAATATTTACATTATGTACAATTAAATACCACGGGGTCAAAACTAGGGTATTACATGAATGGAAAAAAAGGTTTTTCAAGGACTTGCGCGAGGGTGGAACAGGTATCCATGTTGAGCTGGGTGATGGTGTAGGGTATTAGGAGCAAGGAGTTGTCATTGTTTCATTTCAAAGGGACCCTAGTAAAACCCTCAACTTTTCTGATGTGTTATATGTTTCGGGGTTGACCAAGAACCTCACATCAGTCTCCAATTTGGAGGACAAGGGATTTGAGGTAAATTTCTAAGACCATAGAGTATATCAGGCGTAAGGAGTCAGATAGGAGTTTGGATTGGGTGGTTGGGTTCAAGAGTGAGAAGGTGTATAGAATACACTTCAATCCTGCAAAGGATCTTGTTACCAACGACAATAGTCAGGGTGAGTTGTGGCATAGGAGGATGTCACACTTACACCATCGACCACTCAGGAACATGAAACAAAATTTCATTGGAGTTACTCAGGTATAGGAGAAGAAGCATAACCACTGCAAGGGTTATGCATTGGGGAAGAACATTGAGAAGCCTTTCCCACATATTGAGCACAAGTATAAGAAGCCCTTGGACTTAGTGCATTCATATGTTTGTATACCTATGAGTGTCCAACATTTCAGTGGTTACAGCTATTGTGTCACTTTCATTGACAATTATTCCAAGAAGAATTGGATCCATTTCTTGAAGGACAAGTTAGAGGTCTTTGATAGGTTTTGAGAGTTCAAGACTCTCATAGAGAACCAAACAGGAAGGAAGATCCGAGTGTTGAGGATGAATAATGGGAGAGAGTACACCTCCAATGAGTTCTTGGAGTATTGTTGATTAGAGGGGATCAAGAAATAGCACAAAGTGCCTCATACCCCACAACAAAATGGAGTTGTAACGATAAATAATAGGACTATGATAGGAGCAGCCAAGGCCATGCGATTTGATCAGGGATTACCAATTTACCACTATTCCTTTGGGTTGAGGCATACATGAGCACAATATACATTCATAATAGGTGTTCCCACACAGATTTAGGGAGGAAGACACGTGATGAGGTCTTCACAGGAACTCGACCATATGTGAGTCACATTCTCATATTTGGGAGTGTTTACTATTGTCACATTCATGTTGACACTAAGAAGAAGTTGGACCCTTTCGAAGAGAACGGGCTACTTGTTGGTTACAAAGAGAGTTCGAAGAAATATAGATTATACATTCCTACTTGCAAGAGGATCATTATGAGAAGGGATCTCCTCTTTGATGAGGATAGGGCCTTGCAGAGATCTATGGACTTCCTAGTAGAGGAGCAGTCGGCATAGGTCTCAGGGGATAATTTGGAGGAGCTATATTTACAGGTAGAGTTAGAGACACTGAGCACAAGTTCTAGAAGTCAGAGGGATTCAAGTGGATAGGATCCTTCAGTAATTAACTTGGAGGATGGGCTACAACAGGATACATATATCTAGCAGCCACAACAGGAAGACACTAGGCCAAGGCATAAGTGATTTATGTCCATGGTTCAAGATTCCAGGCAGGTAAATCATCCACAGAGCTCCATGAGGTGCAGCAAACCACCAAAGAGACTCATCTATATGACATTGATGATGGAGTTGATTAAGTCCAAACCTTCTAGTTTCGAGGAGGTTGTATAACATGATATGTGGAAGGATACTATGGTTGGGGAGTATGAATCCATCATGAAAAACTAGGTATGGGAGGATGTACCGAGGCCACAAGGTAAAAAGGTGGTTGGATCCAAATGGATCTATAACAAAAAACATGCAGTAGGTAGAAGCGTGGAGAAGTACAAGGCTTGCTTCATGAAAAAGGGGTTTTCATAGAAGGAGGATATTGTCTATGAGGAGACCTTTGCCCATGTTTCCAAATATTATTCTATTCAGAGGATTATCTCTTTAATAGTAGAGATGGATTGGTGTGTCCATGAGATGGATGTCAATCCTGCCTTCCTAAATAGATTCATAGAGAAGGAGGTATTCATTGAGTAGCTAGAGGGGTTTGATGTGGTGGACCGAGAGATGCATGTATGCCGATTGCAGAGAGCTCTTTATGGGCTCAAGAAGGCACCTCGAGCATGGTACTTAAGGATATATAGCTATCTAAGGGATAATTGATTCTATTGGAGTGAGGCAGAACACAACGTGTACTTCTTAGGAGGTGAGGTGCCTCTCATAATGGTACTATATGTAGATAATCTATTTCTTATAGGAGATGAGAGGTTGATTGACAACTGCAAGTCCAACCTTGGAGTTGAGTTTGAGATGAAATACCTTTGGTTGATGCATTACTTCCTAGGATTGGAATTTTGGCACAAAGACAGGTGTTTCTTCATTGGACAGGGGAAGTATGCAGTGGAGATATTACATAGATTTAGGATAATGCACTGCAATCATATGGCCATATCTCTAGTATTCAACTCGAATAATATTAATGCATTATGGTTAGACGAACTTGATCCTACATTGTATCACCAACTTATTGAATCACTCATGTTTCTAGTTAACACACAACAGGACATTGACCTTACATTCAACTCTTTGACGCATTTTATAGTGGACCCTCATAGGGTGCATAGGACGGCTCCAAAGCACATTCTTTTCTACATCATAGGTACAATGGAGTATGGTTTGGTTTATGAGCGTAGGGGGCATGTACAGCACGGGCACTTCACTTAGTGAACCTCTTACATAGCACATGTGATCGTGGGATATTAAAGAATGCCCTTAATTTCGAGAGATATTGACCCAAACTCTTTTTGTTGAAACCCCCTCCCAATACTTAAACCCCTCATACCCCCAATACCTGCAATATATTGGTTTGATTTTTTATAATTTTAAAACCCATAATATGAACTAACGTGATAGGATATTGGTCAGCAAGTGAAGCCCCCGTGCTGTACAGTTAGAAGGCTTCACATATGTTGATTGGGCATGATGTGTAGATGATTGGAAGAGCCCTTGAGGTTGTTGCTTCAACATTGGATCGGGGGTTTTCTCTTGGTTTAGTAAGAAGCATAATTTAGTTGCATTTATCTCGATAGAGGCTAAGCACACGATAGCCAGTTTGGATGCTTGTGAGGGAATGTGACCGAGGAAGTTGCTTCCAAGTTTGTTTGAGTGTGAGCTAGAGGCTACAATAGTTCACTGTCACAATCATAGTGGCATCA
Organism: Pseudotsuga menziesii; assembly: GCA_001517045.1. Lineage (NCBI taxonomy): Eukaryota > Viridiplantae > Streptophyta > Pinopsida > Pinales > Pinaceae > Pseudotsuga > Pseudotsuga menziesii. Next base: position 113,480 of record LPNX010033858.1, read on the forward strand.
GGTTATCTGAAAATCTAGTGTTCCATGAATGACAAAAACACATAGAAATTCCGTACCACTTACTAAGAGACTGTGTACAGAGAAGAAGCATTCGGTTGGAGTACACATAAACAGATGAGCATGTGGCAGATATTTTCACGAATGAACTTTGCAGACAAAGTTTTGTGAAGTTCAAAGACAAGTTGGGGTTGCTACTAAATCCCTTCCTCATTGAGAGGGAGTGTCACAAAGTTGCAACAAGGAAGGTCTTCTAGCATTGCATCTGTCCTTACATGCTAGAAAGACATTAAAATGGAAGCCAAATGTATTAAAGTGATTTTCCTAAGTTTTGACTTAGGAAAATACTTTAATTATTTTAATTTTATTTTGACGTAATGGAATCACTTTTATAAAGTGAAAAGTGAAATATTTAAGTCATGGCTAATCTAATATTGCCCATTTATCTCAACGGAGAATCAAATCCATTGATCCATAGTGAGGGTTATGGTTTTCTCTTAGCCATTGAGTTAAAAGGAGATTTGGTGGAGAGGACACGTACATAGGTGAGATATAGATAGAGAGAAGTTAGACATAGGAGTTTACAGAAAAGATGAAGGAGCACCTACCCGACAGATTCATCGGAGTACCATGCTGAGCAAAGAACATACAGATCACACAAAGGAGAAACACTGTACAAATTAGTAGGGCCATACATCTATCGTACGTATTCTATACTGCTGACATCAACAATGTACAGATTCCTTACATCTTGGTGGTACTCTTGACGTAGGGGCCATACAACTGTGCAGGGTGGTCGTACCTTTTTGCTGGGTTGTTCAATGATTTTGGAGAGGTTACTATTCATTAGGTTTTGTGTATTTATCTGCTGGTCGTAAACGTTCCATATCTTCATAATATAAATTATATATGAGACTGCTGCACAGGTTTTCCCATCTTGGGTTTTATCGGAGGGTTTCCATACCCAAAATACTATTTCTATTTTTATGTGATGTTGTGGATGTTTCTCACTATTTTATTTCAGCTGCAATACTAGTAAATGAAATTCATGTGTGGTTTCTAGTAGCAAATTAAATATATTGTTTAGCCATAGTTTGGATTTCAAAGTAAAATTTATAATTTTTTAAAAAATACTTAAATTTCTAAGGATTTTATATAGCTTTTACACAATTTGGGTAAACATGTTTAATCCTATGGAATTTGGGCAGATAATATTTCTAGTAACAAATTAAATATATTGTTTAGCCCTAGTTTGGATTTCAAAGTAAAATTTATAACTTTTTAAACAATACTTAAATTCCTAAGGATTTTATATAGATTTTACACAATTTGGATAAAAACTTTTAATCCTATGGAATATGGGCAAATATTATTAGAAAAAACATTGAAAATTATGAATATTTTCTTCTAAAAAAAACCTCAAAAATTATCCCATGGGTTAAATTTTGCCCCCTTAATTTTCCAAGTTCCAAAGTCTAAATATATGGTTTTAATTTATGTATATATTATGGCCTTCAAATATTAAAATGATTTTTGTTTTACAATTGAATTGCTCAAGCTATCGATTTTGATTATGCATTCCTACATTAGATTGTCTAGATGCAATGATAGTTTTAGTTTCTATTTATCTAGTTCACACTACTATTTTATGTAGGCTTTTATTTATTCTAAAAATAATAGATATTTTAGAACATATATATATATATAATAGATATTTAAATATATATATATATATTTTGTTGGGAACCTAATTGTTTGGGTTAACATATTTTGATATGTTTGTATTTTTTTAAGAGAAAACTAAATGATAAGTCATAGGGGAGACAAAGAGTTACCAGCCAATCCAAAAGATATTTTGGGATATGAAACCAAAGGTCACTTCTCATTCTATATATACACTAGTTAGTAAGTATGCAGTATGCTTTCAGGCCTATCTTTCTGTTATTGTGTGCTTATCCTATTTTCTTAAATTAGTTTTGTTTTTACCAATTGTTTGCCCGAATGGAATTCTCAGTGTGTATTAGAGCCACATTGATTCCCTCTGGCATGTTCTTAACATTCTTCCATACCCTCCTCATTCCTGCTACTATGCCAGCTCGTGACCTTATTCATATAATCATTAACATTCCTGCTTGATCGTCTTCATTTTATCTACACCGTGCAACCTTTTTCTCGCTATTCTGCTACTCGGCCATGACATTCTTGATTGAACTCTTTGCGAGACTCTGCATTATGTTGTGATTACTCTCTAAAATCACTATATGTTGTTGCTATCATGGAGACAACGTGGAAAGGTCAAGTCGATCCCATCAGCGCAATCTAGCTACGTGAAGAGTTGTGACTCACTTATGCTAAAGAGTGTCTCCACTTCATTCATTGCATCTGAGTTGTTAATCTGAATGAAATGCGTTTGGATCCTCAGTGGACGCAACCAACCTATTGCGTATTTTTTCCAAATGTGAAGACTATGTTGAAAGTTGAAGTGACGACTAAGCCAAAAACCTAATTTTGGAGCTGTGTAATAGTCTCTCAGTATTTCGGGTGAAACTCTACATTGAATTTTCTCTTCTCATGAACGCCTTTTGGAGATGTTACATTGGTGAAACCTAATGCATGGTGAAGACCTTGGTAAAGTGTTGCATTTTTTAAATAGTGTAGAATGAAATGTAAAAACCTACTTCGTTTCACATGGCTATCGTCTTGTGATATATATGTGATTTGGTATATATGCATTTGCAATATATTGTGATAATCACATCATGCCTATTATGAATGCCATAAATTTTTAGAGGAGTTCATTGGATTATGGAAAGTTGTGCGTGATCTCCTCTCATATTATCAGTACCAGTGCACATTATTGGAATTATAAGTAGTGTGCTATTGTTTGATGGAAATGCATTGATTGCAGCAACTGGAAAAAACTGGCTTCATACCTATCCAAGATATAAATCCATTGTCATTGGATTTGAAGAATAAGTACGTATTAACCCATGGTGAAAGGATGCGAACAATCTTTTCTGTTGCAACCAATAACTATTAGAAGTTTTGTCCTCCTTTATTGTTGTGGCTTGAAGATCTATTGAATTCTGCATCAACCTCTCTGCGCGAGCTCCATCACTATGCATGAGTGAATTCTCCTGATATTGTAGAAGTGCTAAAAATGTATTGGCACCATGACCAATATACTGTTTTCATTGTGGAGTCTATTGATCAGATACACACCAACACCAACGTGGCGAATTTCAATCGTCCTGCCTAATGTTGGACAATATTGGTGAGAGTTTAATGTTGCAGCAAAATTACGAAAAATCAAATTCATTCATCGAATAACTGTCTTCATTCTATATTGTTCATTGGAGTGGAATAATGTAAGTCTCGTGTGAAAAAACTCTTATGAGTTTCTCTTGGATACTAAAAATTGTTGAGTAGTTTGGTGCAAGATGGACAAATAATTTAAGAAGAAAATGAACATTTAAAAAAAAACTTTGTTGAAAGAAGTCTTTTGCATCCTACGAGGTATCTCCAATGGAGAGTTGATAAATTTGGAATGTTTAAACGTCTGCACTAAAATAAAGGTAGACTAGAAATTACTGAACAAAGGTATATTGTACAAAGTAAAATGTTTGAAAACTATTGTCTCAACATTGCCAAAGCTTATCACTTTTTTTGACAAACTACACATTGCTATTCAATCCTTTACGATTCTGAATCGGTGGTCGTGGAGCTGCTACAAGAGCATGGAATGGAACTCACTTGTTATGCATAACTATTCTTATTTAAAGAAGATTAGTCTATTGTGCATATGAGAAGAAGACTCATGAATGCATGGACCTACATGATACGATTGTTTATCTTGTTTCATTAATTGAAAACAACGTTTCTAGAGACTCCCATCGGTGGTAGTACATCATTGTTTCCATCATAGGACTGTGTGGAAATGACATTGAGTTGGGATCGCAAGGAGATTGAAATGTGGGAACTCTAATCAACTTTTGATATAAGTTGAATGCTACCACGAAACCATATTATTAAGATTTATTATGGTTGTTAAGTTCATAGTTGAAGCTAGGCTCATACTGGTATCGTCATTGGAGTTAAGCTAATAGTTGTATCTAATGGATAATTTAAAAGTTAATATAAAGCTTACACTATGCACATTAACTACTCCGAAGTGTCATATGGAGTTCAAGTGTTGTACATTAGCTAAGTGATTGTTCTTGGTTCATGGTTAGTGCAATCAAACCATGATTAGAGTTGAAGTTAAGTTAATAGCGGTTGAATCATTGGAGTTAATATAATATTTACCGAATATAACAGTGTTGAAGTTAAACTAATAATTGTAGAATCATTGGAGTTAAGTTAATAGTTGTATTTAATATATTGGCAATTACAATCATGATTGGAGTTGAAGTTAGGCTAATAGTTGTATCATCAATGTATTTAAGCTAATAATTGAATAGTTGTATCTAATAATAGAAGTTTGCTTTTTCCAACTATCATCAATTGTACTTATCACATGTTAAGTAAGCTATTTTTAATTTTTTTGAAATTGTTATTTATGAGTTAAACTAGCCTCATTTAAAAAGAATAGAAAACTAATTATATCTATATGGAAAACCTAAACATGTAATATGAACTGTATATTAGCGAGATGTCCAACTTTGAGATGTGGGAGTTTATTAGGAGTTTGGAGGAGTTTATTAGGAGTTCCAACTATTTTATTAGGAATTGGACTCTTAGATGACTCACATTATCTAGACTCTTAATGTCAAATGCCACTTGGACTAAGCCTTAAGTGATCAAAGTTAAAGTTAAGCTAATAGTTGTAAAATTATTGGAGTTAAACTAATAGTGTATCTTATAGTCAAGCTAATAGTTATGCAATATAACTATGATTAGAGTTGAAGTTAAGCTAAGAGTTCTTCATTGGAGTTAAGTTAATAGTTGTATCTAATAATCTATGTAGTTAAGCTCGTATCTAATAATCAAATAGTTAATGATTACTTTTCATTTTTATGTTAATTAAGTTATTTCTTTTTTTTTTTTAATTACTAATTAAATTTTGAACGACATGATAGAATCAATCTAGTAAGTACACTTGTCTCATTCTTGTTTAATCTTGGACAACGTCCTTAGAATCAACAATCTGGACATTACACTTGTCTCACTCACTCTCGTCCTTAGGTGAAAAAGCATAGATAGTAATCCACCCGAAAATTCTAACATATATACACCTTCCAGGTAATTATGCATCCTTCAAAAATAATATGTGTCAAATTATTGGATCTATGCTATTTTTTGCTGGTGTGTAGTTCAGAATCGTGGTAACACACCGTGTGTCCACGTGCGGAACTGGTTGAAGAGATTTGTGAAGTGGTGTTATATTTTTCAGCCACATGAAGACTTCACCCTTAGAGATGTGAGCTGCGGAACTGCGACCTCAGCTAGTGAAGACTACAGCCACCATGAACATTTGTTCCCAGGTTGATCAGAAATTGTATGAAGACTTGTAAATACTTGCAAACATACCTAGTCTCTCTCTGCATCTACATTATAAGTATCTCTGCGTAAAGACTTGTTTTTCGTTGATTATTCATCATGAATTTATAGCATGGAGCTTTTCTTGGTAGCTAGGCATTGAAGATTGCTTGGGGTGAGTGAGACCATTATGAATACTGTAAAATCACTCTTTTCTGAAGACCGACTTGGGCATTCTCTCAAAAGGGTGAAACCTAATTGTCTACGTTCTCTCCTCCTCCTCTATTTTCCACCTGAAGCTTAAGTAAGTTGTATTTTTTATTGCTGCAATTTCTTTGAAAGAAATGAGGACTATCGCGACATAATATGTAAGTGCTTGGAAGTTGAATGGGTAGTACTATTCCGCATGCTTTTTCCACTTCCTATACATCATATTTTTTTTCTATAATTTGACTTCAAACTAAGTTTGACACAGCGCTACACTTTTCCATCAAGGGATGGATTCATTTCTCAACATGCTTAAAGATCATGACTTGAATATGTCAGAAGGAAGACTATACAATATGGAACTAAAAACTTTCATGAAGTTGGCAGTCAATTGTAAAGTTGGATGCTTTGTGTACTCTAGTCAAGAGGAATGTGCATCTAAGTATGGAAGAGCATCGATACAGACTTCATTGAAGGATGGCATTATGAAAGTTGCACTTGATTCTCAAGACATGATTTAGAATTTACACTTGATAGCTAGAGTTGCAGAATTAAATAACGCTACTGCAGAATTGGTTTAGGTGTTGATGCAGAATTGAATTTGTATGATGCAAAATTAATTAAGTGTTGTAGAGATGAATGTAACTAATAGCTAAATAATTCAATTGACAACTGCATAGTTAAATTCATAATTCTAAAATCAAATGCTGCTAAAGAATTGTGTTGCAGAAAAGAGATTTTTGCAAACTGCTGCATAAAGTGTTGCTGTTGCATAAAGTGTTGCATGGCTCTCTTCCTATTGAGTGATAGTATTGGACTTCCATAAAAAGTCTTGTGAGTGATTATACATATTGTGCAGAGATAATTTTAGGTTACTGTTGGTATTGTGAACCAAATTGCATATTTGAAACAAGTAAGTGTGCAGTTGTTGCATAAAGTGTTGCATGGCTCTCTTGCTATTGAGTGATAGTATTGGACTTCCATAAAAAGTCTTGTGAGTGATTATACATATTGTGCAGAGATAATTTTAGGTTACTGTTGGTATTGTGAACCAAATTGCATATTTGAAACAAGTAAGTGTGCAGTTGCTTCAATAGAAGAAAATTGCAAAACTATATCTACATCATTCAGGTATAGCAGATTCCTCCATTCAACCATCACATACAAAACTTCAAACTGTGTATGTTTTGTAAGTTCTTGGGTATTTTTTAGTACTTGATTGTGTTTTGTAAGTATCAAAATCCAAAGGAATAGTTGATTTGTGTATTGTATATGGGTGCATTTTTTGTATGAACCACAGCCATCACCTTTTAAGGTTTGAATCTGGTGAGTTATATTTATAAAGGTTGGATTTGCAAGAAGCTCTTTGTATTCTCCTCTACTCATAATTATCCTCTTGCACCTGAATACTTCTTCTCATAACAAGCAGTCGTGGCTTTCTTCAAGAAAGCCAAAGCCACGAACAAATTCAGTGGCAATATTCAGTTATGTAACCACATAGACAAAGGAGGACCACTTCCAGATTACTCAAGTATTTTGTTTCTAGTTGTTACACCTTGAGACTCTCCTCACTTTTAGAGTTCTCATGTGTTTTGTGTCTAGTTGTGACACCTTAAGAATATCCTCTCTTCACATTGTTCCTACTAGGAGAAATGAAGACCCTTAGTAACAAGCAAGCAAGCTAGTTCAAGCTAGCCACAACAAGAAATTGTGTAAATATCTATGTTAGATTAATCTCAAGAGTTGGTGGTCATCCTAAAATCATCCTTATCCATAGAATCTTCATGTAACAAACCAAGTGCAAGATTCTAGATAACTTACTTGGAAAAATATTGTCAAGCTATAAATGTAAATGTTCAGCAAGTTGTAGTTGTTCACTTCATATTTCACCTCTCCATATGGTTCATGTTCATCCTTGAACCACCAATTTTGCAGAAGTTTTCATCATTTTGTATCCATTTTGGTTGGTAGTCAGCTAAAACCACCGCTTCATAGATATAGTGTATTTAGTAGAAGATGGTCTTAGATTCGACTAACATGATTTCCATAATGGTTTGTCAAGCCCTGTATTCAAATTTATTCTTTTTTTCTTGGACTCTATACACCATTCACATTAGGGGGCAATTGTTGGGAACCTAATCCTCTAGGTTAGCATATTACCATAAGTTTGTATTATTATTATTCATCATTTTTATGAGAAAAGGAAATGATGAGTCATAGGGGAGACAAGAGCCAACCACTAGTCCAAGAGACCTCTTGAAATACAAAACCAAGGGCCACTTCTCATTGTATATATGTACTTTAGTTAATGAGAAGTAAGTGTGATTTCATGCCTATCTTTCTGTTTTGTGTGGTTATCTTGTTTGGCTAAACTAGCTTTTTGTTTTCCAATATTTCTGTTTGCCAATATTATTTCTACCCAAATAAGATTCTCTCACACACAAAATGATATATATATATATATAGTGCAATAATACTATGTAAACAAGTACCATGTTCTAATATTTAGACATTATGGTTATAAATTAATTTGAAGCAAATAAATATAAAATACTCTAATATTAATAGTATTATATGAATAGAATCTATGCAACAAATAGTATCCTAATAGCTACAACAGTATACCCAATATCAATATATAGCTTATTAATAGTATTATATGAATAAAATATATGCAACAAATAGTATCCCCAATAGCAACATATACCTCATATAACACAACTAGTTATATTGAAGTAAAGTTTTAAAATGACCATGATAAAGGGTATGGTAATATTAACACACTTTAAACAATATCCAAGCAATAGAAAGTGTTTGAACGTTTACTCTATACATTCAGAGAGTTCAGATTATTTTCAAATCACATACTAAGACGTTAAACTCTTAGATAAGGTATCTTTATAAAAATAGATTTCCAACTTAGTTACTAAACAAAGTAATCATGTACACATCGTAACATTCTTCCTACCAGGGAAAGTATGGACACTTAACAGTAGTGATTGCAACATTTACAAAATTACTAACATCTTTCAGCTTTTACCACATTAAAAAAATTTGAACATCACTTCTTTTTCATTATTATATTAATGCCACTATAGAGGCTCATAGCTGTTCTCTTGCACTTCTTAAATACTAATTGTAGCGTGTTTATTTTTCTAATGCTCTCCTATGCTTATTTCAAATGCTTATTTTTCTAATGCTCTCCTATGCTTATTTTTCTAATGCTCTCCTATAGCTTATTTCAAATGCTCTCCTATGCTTATGGATATATATATTGCGTTTCGTATTTTTAAAGACTAGCTTATATGAGTAGTATTCTATTTGAGATCCTCATAATTACTTATTAAATGTTTGTAAATCCTTTCATCTACGATCATAATTTAATTTGACTTGTTATCCATCATGTCTATGTTTTAAGATTCTTGGTGGTGGGTTATACGTGTGACTTGATGCCACAATTATCCCTTCTCATCCAAAGGGCTTTTGTGTTGAAGTTGTCCCATTTCCTTGGGCTTGCCTTGGTTTCCATACCCTAACCTACAACCTACCATGGTTTTTGTTCCATTGTTTCATTCCACTGGTTGTGACATCACTCCCTCCTTCCTTGGCTATGATTTCCGTCCACATAGAAATCCAAGGCTCGGAATCCTTTACATTGCCTCCTTTTTCTTGGGTGAACAATGTGGCTGTGAACTATGTGTGTAATTCGAAACCACTTTACTATATTTTTTCCTTATATAATTGTTTGACTACTTATTTATTTATTTGTCCATGTAGGTTTGAAATATTTAAAGTAAGTAGGCCAATACTAGGCTACTTGGCCATATACTATGTGTTTCATTGTGAAATATTTTAGTTCTTATTCATAAAACTTGGGAATTAGTTGCCTTCTTCCTATTCTCATGTACATTCTTGATAGTTCATATATATATACCTTATTTAAGTGAAGTCAAGACTTGGGTTTGGTTATTATGTTTAAATATATTTTAGGTACTTTTAGAGTTTATACATTGAAGCATATGTTTATGTATGTTATGTATGTTAGTTACAAATTGATTGTTATAATTATGTGTTTATAATAATTGAAAATAACCCAATATATAATATTTATATTATATAATAGAATCGGTAAATGAATGAATATGTATAACTATAAAACAATAAATAGGTATACAGTTAATTTAAACCATAATATAACTTAAATGAGTACATTTCTGATCTGCTGTTAAATAGCCATGAGCAAATTCTAACAATTTAGTAGTTTTTACAATGTATATTTTAATTAAATCTAAACAAAACTAAGAAGAGAAATAGACAACTTCTTAATGAATATTTATAACATAAACTAATGCAATAACTTATGTAGGAAAACAATAGAAAATAGACAACCTAGATACATATCTAAACTCCCACATTTGTAGAAGAAAAATACAATTGTAACAACCACTTTCTAGCCAGCCATAGACTATTGAGTAGAAAAATTCCTTGCTCAGTAATCACGCCCTAGAATAAGCCATGACATGATAGAGGATAATACCCTACTCTTTGATGCAATAGAAATCATTTTCCGACATAAACTATTATCACATTCAACCACAACTAGCTCTTACTCTCACAACAAAGCTCACAACTTGGGATATATACCTAATACCTCAAGGTGTTCACACAACAAGTTCCCATGCATATCCCTCACTTATATGCATGTAAATAAATGTTTCCTTTGGTATTCCTCATGGCCCAACTTTCCATCCTTGGGAATTGGTTGGCTTTAAATCTCCTCCTAGATTTTAGGGGGGTTGTTCCTCAAAACTATTTTATGACACTTGTCATCTTTATTTCTTAAGAAGAAAGTCTATGTTCCCCACCAATTGGGTCATGGTTTATCAATTTCTAACATGGTTTTTCCAACTACCTCACATCTTTATTCAATGTTTTTAACATTTCCTTTTATGTCTTCCTTCTTATGAGACCAAATGGAAAGTTGTTAACTTGTACACATTTAGAATTAATATGATCATATTTTTCACTTAGTATTCAAATTCAAATTTCAGCCTTAGTCAAAGTAATGTTAAAAATCAAATCATGGGAGATATTACATTCTTCCCTACTTAAAGCTCAAGACCATCCTCTATTTTAAAACTACACCTTATCTTAGATCTAAAATAGAGATGGATATGCCTCTCTCATAGAATCCTCCATCTCTCTTGTAGCATCTTCGGGGATAAAATGCACCCACTTGACTTTTACTTGAGTGATAGATTAATTTTGGAGCAACATCTCTATCTCTTGTCAAGAAATCAAGTTGGTTATACTTGTATCACATTCCAATAAATAATGTGAGAAGCATCATGAATACTTATTTAACAATGACACATGGAAAAATTATGAACTTTTATGTTGCCATGGCAATGCAAGTTGATAGGCCACTTGACCAATTATTGCAAGTAATTGAAACAACCCACATAAATTCATTGCAAGTTTAGAGTAGTTCCCCAATCTTAACGAGATCATCCTTTTCAATTTTAAGCATACATGGTCACCCACTTGGAACTCTCTATGAGTCTAATGTTGTTCTATATAACTATTTTTCATGTTTTGAGATTTTTGTAAGTTTTGTCTTACACTTTACAACACCTGTTACATTTCCTTTATCATATGAGGCTCTAAAATAATGTTCTCAATAGGGATGTCCCGAATAACTCCAGTATTACATTTATGCCCATAAAATATTTTAAAAGGTACCATTCGCAAAGATGCTTGGTATTCGTTGTTGTATACAAATTCCACTATGTGGAGGCATTCCACCCACTTCATGGGTTAGTTTATAGCATACATCTATAGCATTTCATCTAATGTATGATTTTTCCTTTCTATTAGTTCATATGTTTATGGATGGTAATCTATACTGAAACCAATTTATGTGCCAAGTCCTTCAAAAAAGGCCTTCCAGAAATTGGAAGTGAATTTTGCATCCTTGTCATAAATCATTGTTTTTGGAATAATATGAACATTTCAGTCATGAATATTTATGTTATGTTAATTCCTTTGAATTTGGAATTGACAAGAATAAAATATTCTACTTTACTTCATTTATAAACCACTACCATTATTATGTTTCCTTATAGATATAAGAATCCCTATACTAAAATTCATAGATATTGCCTCCCATTTCCATTCTAGAATGTGGAAAGGGTGTAACAACTCTCCTAGACGCTAATGTTCTACGCTAATGTTCTTCCTTGACCTATTGGCATTCCAAACATTTAGTTAAATATCATGTTGTTTCATCTTTTAGATTTGAAGAACAATACTCTTTTTTCTCTTGTTAACATTTTGTAATACCTTGGATTATGTGAATAAGGATTTTTATGATGCTCATCTAATATAATAAGCTTTAAATATGTTGCATTTGGTATGTACAGTCTATTTTTGAGAAGTAGTAAGTCCTATTGATTGATGTTGATTTCTGTACTCTTTTTCTACAATTTTTGATATATTTTCCCATTGTCTTTATCCATAACTCATGTAGAATGCGTTGCATATACCTTCATGTTGGGTGTATCAACTACTCTATCCTCTTTCCCCTCAATGTGTTTTATCTCAAAATAATATTCACTCAAGAAAGATAGCCACCTAGCTTGCATAGTGTTCATATTTTGTTGATAAAAAATATATTTAAGGCTAATATTATCTATCATTAACAATAATTTTCTTCTAGTTAAATAATGTCACCACATATTACGTACATGAATGATTGTTGTTAGTTCAATATCATGGGTGGTGTGACTATTTTCGTTCTCTTTCTTATTTGTGATTCATAGAAAAATACATTGCCTTCTTGTCACAAGACTTACATTATTCCTTCTTTGGAAGCATCATCGTATGCTAAGGAATATGTATTGGGGATCTTCTATCTTTAGTCTTGATTCTGTGGTGAGTAAATATGTCATGTCCTTTCCATCAATCCAACCATTGGAGGGAAACATCCATGATTTATGGGTTTCTACATTTCACCCCCATGAACATATTATGAAATTCATAATCATTTAAATGCATGTGCAAATGCATAATAAAAATACATGTTAGAAACTAAATTCATTCCACACATAAAGCATTCATATAATAACGTATTTATCACATGCATAATAATTATAATGATGCACATTCAAACACAACAATAACTATAGAAAGTAACTTATGTATCTTTCCAATAAAGTTTCCCAAGCAATTGGTTATGGAAGAGTGATGTTTCACCCAATCATAGGTGCTTTGTCCAACACTTTTTCTCTCTTTTTATAATCTACCACTAATTTGGTATATGTATCCACTAAGGAGGAACTACAAACAATCACTCACAACCTTATACAAACACGCTCATTCTAAGCTAGCACACAACTGGAGTTATCACACATGCATAGAGACAAGAAAGGAGAATTCTAAGCGAATGAGATAAACCACAAAGATACAACCGTATAAATTGGCTTCATCTAACCTTGGAAACCACATTACCTTCCATGCCTAAAACAAGGTACCCTCATTAGATGAAATTTCAACTCAAAATGGGCCTCCTAAGGAAAATAATAAAAAAATAGTTAAAATAATAAAATAAAATTTATTAATTTTGGATGAAGAAAAGAAAAAAACTACTTTTTTGTTCATATTTTTGACATATCTCCATGTGTTTTTACTCAAATTTTGATCGGGAGATCTCATTGGATGAGGAATTTAATTACGCATCCAACGAGTACCCACTTAGCATAGTTTTTATGGACCCTACTACCCCAAAAACAAGAAATACTAAAGACTTGTCCTTTTCAAATTTCACATCCCACCTCACAACTACTAGTTTCCTCACGTGAATAAATATGTCGTATGATCTCAAAGTCTCTTCATACCCAACACATATACCCTTGTTTATCATGAATTCCAACTTTTTCCTCTTCTTAGAGTATACATGTGGGTAAGTGAGGCATCCAAATATCCTAAAATGCCCTACCTTAGGATTATTTCCAGAGAAATCCTCTTTAGGATTCTTGCTTCCTGAAAAATTATGGCGACTCCTATTATGATTAGATATTAATATGTTACAAGCCTCTGGCTAGATACATAAAGGAAAACCTTGATCATGTAGTGTAGATCTTGTTGCACCAACAATTTCCTTGTTCTCTCTCTCTACAATCCCATTCTACTAAGGTGTGTAAGGTACTTTCAAATACCTATTTATCCCCTCCTATGTACAAAATGCATCAAACTCATTTAAGGTATACACTTCCCTATTTTTTTAATCGCAATACCTTGATCCTCCTCCCTTTCTGGTTCTCCAGTAAAGGTTTGATCTCTTGGAAATTCTGCAATACTTCTTCATGAATCCTTGCTTTTCAAGAACTATATCGAGGTATTCCTAGAGTAGTCATCAAATAAGGATACATAATACTGATAACCCTTCCATGATATAGTCAAATTTGGACCTAGAAGGTCTAAATGTATCAATTCAAGTATCCATACTCGTTTTCTATCACTGTTTGGAAAATAAGTCTTGACATAATTGCTAAGTGCACACGCCTTGCACACATCATTGTGATCGATGTTGAACTATGGAACATGTGTCACTATCTACCTCAATATTCTCAATTTTGAAAGATGTAAGTAGGCCATCTTGCTATACCACAACTCACACAAGTCATAACCATCACTACCATTGTCATGTGATAAGACATGATGAAGATGAAAGTTGATCTTGTATAATTTCCCACTACATTCCCCAATCCTCACTGTTGTTAAAACATTGGATCCATTAGGGTGTATGAGTATATGCCCATCTCAGAACACCACCCAAAATAACCCATCCTCTATAGTAGAAACTAATATCAATTTCTTATTTAACTTCACAACATGCAAAACATCCCTCGGCTTCATTGAATCTCAAGACTCCCTCTGAAAGGAGGTTGGCCCTTTTCCAACTACCTTGACTGAAGTGTCATCTCTTGGAACAACCTAATTATTGAACCTTGTCTTAGTAATATCAAAAAAACTTTGTTGAACACATGTGATGTTATTTGGAGGCTCCACTATCTATATACCAAACACTGGTAGTAGAAGCACTCGATGGATAACAATAAATCAAGGAAAATTCCCTGTCAAGATCCTCCATGGAATGATTATTCACATATTTTGAAGTACATGAATGACAAGTGATGAGAGAACAATCCTTCTCAACCTCTTATCAAAACTTATCGAATTTATATACTACTACTATATGAGGCTGTTGCAACCTATTCACAACTCTCAACCTTGTATCCATGGACATCTCTCGGTCACAGTAATCCAGGAGGATATCCATAGTGGAATAATCTACAAGGGTTCCATTATCTTCAAATATATTTATTCGACGAAGAGCTCATAGAAATATTCTTGATGCAATTTGAATGGGGTTTAATGGACATCATATGTGAAGGAAATTGTAGGTTGAAATTACGGGAAAAAATTAGTTTTTTTTAATAACAATTTCATAAAACATTGTACAATTTTTTTTACACATTAAATTGAGAGTTTAATGAAAAATATGTAGAAAGGGAAATGTATGAAAGTTCTAATACAAATTCTCATTTAAATCGTAAAAAAAAAATACTAAAAAAGTGTGAGAATACACCTCACTAATTCGTTCGTAGGCCTACGGGGTTTTGAGATATTCATGGAGAAAGTTGAGACCTTTTCTCCACCTATCCCTTGAGGTCTCTCTTGATCCTAATTTAGGGGATCATGGGAGAGATACTCTCCTTAACATGTGTGATAAGTAATCATCCATTGAAAAGGTTATCAAATACTCTCATTTGGATAATGAAAGGGGGGCTTAGTTGAAGAAAATTTTCTAATAAATTTTGTTTGAGATATTTCATCCCAACATGGGAGAAACAGTTTAGCTCATGTGAGATCCTTGGTTATTCTTGGTGAAGAAGACGAAGGAATCGCAAGGTTGGAATGTGTCGCTTGAAGTGAAGAGCATATGTACTTATGAAAGCTAATAAAATGACTCAAAGTTTCAATGAGTCCGCAAACATATCTAGGATGTTCGACGAACTCCATTAGCAATTATGGTTTGCATATGTTTTTTTTGTGCTTGTTTTGTTAATATTCAATTTGTTAAGAATTACAATTGATTACTCTACTATTTTGTTTATGATTATTGACAATTTTTTTACGTATGAATTAATGGTATAAAAAAGTGAGTTTACAAATTTTCGGATCAAGTTTGGCATCAGAGCAGTTCTGATCTAGTTTCATATTTATTTTGGCTTTTGTCCACAAAATAATCCGTCTATTTCAGTATTTGAAAATATTTGTAGAGATGAAGATTTACCTGAAAGGTTGTTATCCATGGATAAAAAGGAAAGTGAATTCTATAATGAAGGAAAATAAAATGTTGAGCTACGAAGACAATTGAAAGATTTGACAAAAGAGAAACAAGAACTTCAAGAACAAATCAAAGAGATGCATCCTGATATGCAAATTAAGGAGGATTTGTTAGCCAAGTATGAGCAAGGTGGCAATACAGGATGTCCTTCTCCAGTAGAAGGTGACAGAATTTGTGCTTTTTGTCCTCAAGCGAGAGAACATGATATGGATGTTTCATTTTCAACATCCTCAACCAAATAGGAGGATGATACATTGAAGATAATAAAATTATATTTGGACATATTTATTTCTCAGTTAAAATATGTGGTAAGTGATAATCATTTTCATTTAGTTGCTCCACATATAAAAGGTTTTTTGGGTTCTTTTGAAAAACATACACATGGGTTTGGCATGAAACTTCTAGCAAAGATGGAGTTCAATGGAGTAGGTCTTGGAACTAATGTCCAAGAAAGCATACAACCAATTGAAATTGAGGAACATCCCCGATATCAAGGATTGGGATATGATGAGACAACATATGGTGAATGTTCTTGGGAAAATTGTTCCTAAAGTTCCTAAGTGAGGACGTGCTATGGACTATTGTTAGGATTTGCATCTAGAGCGTGAACCAAAATGGTTTCAAATCCAAGAAGATAAAAGTGAAGTGGATGGAAGGAGTGATTCAAAAAAATCAAGTGGATCATCAAGAGGAAATATAGTTAAAAAATACCCAAGGTATTCTTTCAATGACAATTTCAATAGCATGAAAGATGTAATTATCTATTCTTTTTGTGGAAAAAGGAATCATCATATTACAGAATGCTTGAAATTTAAAGCCTATGGTAAAATAAAGGGTGCAATAAGAAGTATGCCAAAAAAATGGAATCCTTCGCTTCACATAAAGAAGCAAGAAGACTCAGCTCATCAACAATAATCATCGAGAAGAATTCTACAATATCGGCCAAAACAAGAAGTAGAAACACCAATAATTCAAGAAACAATATTTGATGAAGTCTCTTCGTCTAGAGAATTTGATGTCGAAAGAAAACAACCCAACGAGCAACATTATTTTGATTGGTTGGGTTAGAGGCGATTGTCATTTTTGAAAAATTAAGTCCCGTGGAAATTTTCTTGTGATATTTGGGAAAAAATAACTTTTCCAACAAAAATAAAATCTAATGAAACATATTACAATTGATGTTGGAAACACGCTTTTATAGTCAAGAAAGTTTGGGGAGGAAAAATGATGGTGCCTTCTTAGTTGGAGAACACAGAATTTGAATTGTTGTTGCTTGTTTGTGTAAAAGAGGTCACTTTTGTGATAGATATATCTTTGATGGAGGATAATAGAAAATCCATGTGGAGCATGGTGTTATGCAACCAAGACCTAGAAATAGCGTAAAAAGAGCAAAAATAGTTAATAAGAGTGCAATCCATGCCTTACAATGAATAATGGAGATAAATATCAATCCTCTTTGAGGGAGGAATCTCCTTACACAATGTACTATGTACACAAGACACAGTTAATATACAACGATGACTAAAATGAGAATATCTCCTTCTTATATATAGGAGACAAAGATGTACAATAACAACTAATCGATCCACTAGCACGCCAAAGATGATAAAAATAATATGTAATGCACCAAAATATAGGGGGTAATGTACCACAGTATATGGGGTAATGTTCCATCATTAAGGCCTTAACATGACCCTCCCCTTCAAAAAGTGTTTACCTCAACACTCAAGTAGTTCCGAATGCTCCAATATAAAGGACTCAGCTTCCCGTATTGAATCTTATACAGGTAAGTTCTTCCATTTAATGAGATACTATGGAATTGATTGATTTCAAAGCTGTCTAGTTCCTATTTCAACAATTTCTTCAAGATCCAAGATGATTTTTCCTTCCCCATCAAGTTTTGGTAATATTGTTTGAACTGGTAGCTTTCCACCGATTACCTTATTTAAACTGAAAACATGGAAAACTAGATGGAATTGTGAAGATGCATACAGTTCTAATTTGTAGGCCATACTACCCAATCTTTTATAACACCTTATAGGGATCGTAGTCTTTAGGTGATAATTTATTATCCTTCTTGGTGTTTTTCACAGACATCTGTTTGTGTGGTTATAGTATTAAAAACACCCAATCCCACACATTAAATATTCATTCACTGCGGTGTTTATATGCATGTTGTTTCATTCAATTTTGTGTTAGATTTAGGTTGTCGTTTAAGAGTTGAAGAACTTCTTGTTGATGCTTCATGTGGTATTCCACTGCGTGAACCTTAGAGGACTATATTAGTGAATATGTCATGGATGGTGGGTGATAGCCATAATGTGCCATAAATGGGGTCATTTTTGCTGATGTATGGAAGGAAGTGTTATACCACCATTCTGCCAACAATAACCACTTAACCCATTGTGTTTCCTTATCAGCTGCAAGACATCAAAGGTACCCTTCCAAACATTTTATTACGATCTCTATTTTTCCATCATATTGAGTATGTTAAGATGATCTTTGAGCCAGTTGAGTACCAAAACAAGAAAATAATTTAGTCCAAACATTTCCAGTGAAAATGGGATCACTATCACTTACTATAATATTTTGAGTACCATGTAGTTTTTGATTTGTCTCCATAAAATAATTGGACACTGTTCTTTCTTTTAAGGGGTGAGATAGTGCACAAAACTTTGCATATTTAGAAAGTATATCAACAACCACCATAATGATAGTCTTTCCTTCATAATTTGGTAATCCTGTGATAAAATCTATCGAGACCACTGTACAACTTTGGCTTGGAATGGAAAGTGGTTGTAGGAGACTAGGGGTATTAATTGTTTCCACTTTATTTCGTTGGAAAACCAAAACATTCTGTCACAAATTTTTGAACATCAGTTTGAACACCATCCCCCAAAAATATTTCTTTACCCTGTGGAATATTTTTAAGAAACCTAAGTGTAATATCCCCCTATTTATAAACATTATTTGTAATATTAAGTCTCGACTATATTTTTTTTATGAGTTTGGATGATTGCGAAATCCTTCCAAATGGTCCCTGGAGGACATTTATAACCGCTACATTTTTTCTTTGATAAATTTTTGACTGAAAGGGATAGGCCACGTTAAAAGAGGAGACTATGTGTGCAATAGAGGGAAACGTAGAGAAGTAAATTTCAGGGAAGCACATCAGGTGCAAGATCACCTTAATGGCGCTAAACAGACCCTGGAGGAATTAGGGCATGGTGGTTAATGGGAATTCAATGTACAATGTACCGTAGCTACAAAATAAGATCAAAAAGACCCTAGAAAATCAGGGAACGTAGTGGATAACATGGATTCCTTTGAGAATGGACCGTAGCTACAAAGTAAGACCTAGGAAACCAAATTATAAGAGGGAATATGTGAGGAGGCAAGATGTTGTTGAGTATGCTAGAAAAGAATGAACTCTTGTCGTGTGAGCACTCTGTGTTAGGAAAGAGTTGAGAGAAATACTTGTTGTGTGAGCAGTTCATGTTAGGCAAGTGATTTCTTCCTGGAAAAATTGAACCAAGGTTAGCTCTCTCCACTCTTGGAATGCATAGTTTAGCTCAGGGATGATTGAGCACAGAGCATATATTTTCTTGATCTACAGTCGGGTAGAACATGGTTGTCCCCCTTTCATTGTGGCTCGGATTACAAACATATTCCATTACTGGGCTTTGTTTTCTGCAAATCAATTGAGCCCAGGGTATGTTTGTACATGTGTAAATGTGTGTTTCAATGTTAATAAAATTCTAAATACCAGTTTTAGGTTTATCGACGAGAATTTTGCTTATGATTTGGTGTATACTCATACTCAGTTTCAATGTTTGTGACTTTCATTTGGTAATATGGGTTGCTCAAATGGTGTAATATTGTTTCTATAAAGAGTTACTAGGATGTTGTATGATTCCTTGTTGAATCCAGTCTATGGGACCCCTGGTAGGGAAGCCAATGTGTTCTCTTGGGTTTATCACCTTTCTTGTTTAGAGATGCCCTTGTATAATACATTAAGATACTAAGGGAGGGTGATAATGTGTAGGAGAGCTTGGCTGCTAAATTTCTTAGGAAACCAGCTACTGTACACTAGAAAAAATACCCAATCCTATGCTTGTATAAGTAACTCAATCATCGTAAAGCGATGAGCCCATTGAGGTTTGGAAAATCCTTAGTATTGCCAAGAAAACACACAGAATATAAGAAAAAATCCTTTGGACAGAAGGCTTGTGGAAGCCAAAAAATGTATAAATAATTCATGTGCTTCCACAACCTGCAATCCGTAATCCTTGTTGTGAGAGCGGGAATCAGAGTAAAATTTATGAGAAATTGAAGTGTTTACGCAACCCACAATCTGTATTGCAGAAGCAAACATAGAGTAAAAATTCATAAGGGAGTGGGGTGGTTCTGCAATCCACAATTTGGATGCAAAAGATGAATCAAAGAAAAATTTATAAGGAATGTGAGCATTTCCTCAACCCTCAACCCACATTTTGGAAGTAGAAACCAGGGTTAAAATGTAATGAATACAAGTAATTTTCTCAATTTTCATTGCAGACTGCAGAAAGTGGAAAGGAAAAAGGGTTAAAATGTTGAGGTTTCCGCAATCCACAATCCACATTGCGAAATGTGGAAAGGAGAGAGGATAAGTCATAAAAATGTTAAGGTTTCCACAATCCTCAATATGAATTGTGGAATGCAAAAAGAGGAAAGGAAAAGTGTTGCAACATAAGGGTTTGCGTAGTTTGTAATTTGCATTGTGGAATGCAGAAAACAAAATGGGAAAATTGTTGAAATATAAGGAATTACACAATCCACAATCCGCATTGTGGAATGCGAAAGGCGGAAGGGAAAATTTGTTAAGGATCAAAGGTTTCCACAATGTGCAATCTGCATTGTGGGATACCGAAAGCAGAAGAAAATTGAGAAAAATGAATGAGGTTCCATAATCCACAATCCACATTGTAGAAGTGGAAATGTGGAAGGGTAATATTATAGAAGAATTAAGTGAGTTGTGTAATATGCAATCCACATTGTGGAAGAGGAAATGTGGAAGGGAGTTATTATTTTCAGAAGAGACCTTCTTATTTGCAAAAGGTACCTTTTGTTTGTGCAAGGGAATTCTTATATGCAGAAGGCCTGTTGCAGAAACAATTTAAGATTAGGAATGAATGTTAGAGGAATATTCATGGATCATGTCTTATGTGAAAGAATTTTTATATATATACATTTTAGCAGGTTATATGGGTATGTTACATATGCTATCATAATTATAGGCTTCAAACCTATCTCCTTCTGGGAACATCTAGTTCCGCTGAATTATGAAAAACTTCATTCTAATCATAACATTTTGTTTTGGAATGTTTTGTAACAAGGATACGACAATGGCCTCACAAAGTGAGAATGAAGATCGACTAGAAGAAGGTGCACCAACACCATGCACATCGCAACCAGAGCAAGAACAATTTGAATCTGGTTGAGTTATCGAATCAATGAGGAACTTGATCGTAGAAATACAAAGCTTCAAACAGGACAATGAGAAGCTAAAGAATCCTTAGGAAAAGGCAGCAGGAGATTAATGAGATACTGTTGCAAAGTCTGCAAGAGAAGAATAATGGGGAAAAACCCCAAACAAATATTGGGATGGACCCAAAATTTCGCATAAGTGTCGAAAGAAAAGACAGTTCCTCCAATGGAACTAAAAAATATGTGAATCAAGCCAAGTGGGTCGGCAAAAGAAAAATCAACCACTTGGAAGGAGAACTTAAAAATATCAAGACAACCAACTTCGACGGGGAATATAAGATTGGAGAAGAAGGAGAGGCTTGGCTACTAGACATTAAGAAGTACTTTCAAATTTATAATTACTCTAGCAACATGAAGGTGAGAATGGCCATCTATAACTTGAAGGGAAAGGCCAACATCCAGTGGCAGGATCTAAAGATTTCCCAAGGAATAAAAGAGAAGAACCTGGAATGGTTGGAGTTTAAGAAGTTCTTTAGGAAGCCATATTTGTTCAAGAGATACTACGAGAGAAAGACAAATTAATTATTTGAATTTAAACTCGTCCAAATGAATATAAAGGACCTCGTTATCAAATTTATTGACTTGTTTCAGTTTGTCTCATGTATTAAAGATGAAAAATTGAAAGTGCATATGGTATTCAATTGTTTTCCACAGTCTTATAAGAACCAAATTGAATTCAAGAATCCCAAAACCTTGGATGAATCCTTAAGAAAGGAAAGGTTGTGTTTTGAATAGTTCAAACATAGGAATGACCTCTCCGAGTTATGGAAGCATAAAGAAAAAGAAAAGATAAACCAACAGAAGAAGAAATTCCAGCCCTAGCCCTTCAGGAACATTCCAAGGAAATTGCAAGGAAATTCCTACAACAAGAATGAATATCTTTCACATAAGAACTATAAATATGTGAACCTTGGACCTAAGGGGACTATTGGGAATTGGAGAATCACACTTCTAAAGGAACTTCCCACTATTGGGAAAGTTGGGAAAATTTACCACCAGATTAACGCAGCCCTAGAGAGTTAATAAGCAAATTATCAATCTGCAATTGTGGATATTAAAGGTACTCTAACCAAAGTATTTCTATACTAATTTATCCAAGGGATACCTTAGTTTACACCACTCCCAAGGTGGTGGAGGACTTTTAGATTGCCAAGGAAAGGCATGCAAAAGCATGGTCATTCCAACTGGCTACTGGAGCTAGGTGAAAGGTAACTGAGTTTATTGTTGTTTGTGAAGTTAAAATAATGGATCATGTGACTAGGATTAACCTGAATGATTTTCATTTAGGGTCATATGATATGATTATTGAAATGGATTGGTTAGTAAAGTACAAAGTAATATTGAATTGTTTCGATAAAACCTTTACTTATGTGGTTGAGGATCAAAATGTTAGAAAGGTAGAAGGTGTCATTAAACTTGTCTCCTTAGAGAAAAATTTCTTCTGTGAAATTAAAAAGGTCTATGAGAAAGGGTTGTAAGCTATATGTAGTGCGGGTCGCTGACCAACTCCTTAATGAAGGTAAAAAAAAGGTAAAAGACAACCTAGTCTTAAGTAAGTTTATGGATATGTTTCCAAAAGATATACTAGGACTTCCCCTCAACAAGAAATAAATTTCTCTATTGATATTGTTCCTCGGTCTGCATCGGTATATAGGATACCTTATCATATGAGGATCCGTGAGTTAACCGAACTAAAAATTTAGTTACAACAACTGCTAGATAAGGGTTACATCAAACCCAGTGTGCCTCCTTGGGGAGCACCAATTTTATTTGTTAAGAAAAGGGATGGGACTCTAAGAATTTGCATAGATTATAGATGGTTGAATAACATAAACATCAAGAACAAGTATCCTCTGCCTCTGATTAATGATATGTTTGATCAAGTGGGCGGAGATAAATTATTCTCCAAGTTAGATCTGCGATCTGGTTATGACCATATCAGGATTAAAGAAGAAGATGTAAGTAAAATGACCTTCAAAACCTAGTATAAGCACTACAAATTCGTATTAATTCCTTTCCTCTTAACCAATGCCCCTTCTACATTCATGTGCCTAATGAATAGTATTTTCAACAGGTACCTAGATCAGTTTGTGTTGATATTTCTTGATGACATCCTAATCTACTCCAAGATGGAGGAAGAACACGAACAACAATTGGAAATTGTGCTACAGACCTTAAGAAAGCATCAACTGTATGCTAAGTTTGAGAATTGTGAATTATTTAAGAATGAAATTTAGTACCTAGGTCATGTCATCTCAGAAAACAAGATTGTGGTAAATCCACAAAATATTAGCAGCTATTTTAGAATGGCACGTGCCTAAGGATGCCATTGACATTAAGTCCTTGATGGGACTCACTGGTTACCGCCAATGATTCATCGAAGGATTCACAAAGATAACCCGTCCCATTACTTCCTTGCAAAGTAAAGGAGTAAAGTTTTTGTGGTCCTTGAAGTGTTAGGAGAGATTTGAAAATCTAAAAATATTGTTAACCATGGCTCCAATATTGAAGGTGGATGACCCCTATAAAGACTACACAGTCTATACTGATGCTAGTAAAGAAGTATTGGGGAGAGTATTATATCAAGAAGGGCATGCGATAGGTTATGAATCTCACAAATTGAAAGAGCATGAACAAAATTATGTAGTGCATGATCTAGAATTGGAAGCAGTAGTGCATGCCTTAAGAATGTGGCACCACTAACTATTAGGGAAAAGGTTTGTTTTGTTCAAATACAACACCTGTGTATAGAATATGTTTGCTCAGCTAGGGATAAATGCCAGAAAAGCAATATGGATGGCCTTCTTAAGTGGTTTCGATTTTGAAACTAAGAATATCAAGGGTAAGGAAAATAGGGTGCTTGATGCACTGAGTCGGCAAACTCACGAAGTATATGAGATTTATATGATCCAGCCAAAAAGTGATATGAGGAGCAGAACAAAAAAATCCAACAGCCATGATGTTGAATATGAAAATTTACTAAATAAATTGCTAAAAGACGAGGTAAACTTGAATGGGACAGAATTGAAAGTAGACAAGAAAAGGTTAATTTGGTTTCAAGGGATAATATACATGCCTAATGTTGCTGACTTAAAATTATTTGTTCTAAATGAAATGCACAGACCTCCTGATGTAGGTTACCCTAGTTACCAAAAGATGATCACAACCCCAAGAAAATAGTTCTTTTGGCCCAAATTAAAGTCAAATTTAGTTGATTATTTGTCTAAATGTTTGGAATTCCAAAAGGTGAAGGACATACATCAACATCCATCAGGTTTCTTACAACCTTTTCCAATTCCTGAATGGAAATGGGAGGTAATATTTTGGATTTTATCATAGGTTTCCCATTAACTAAAAAACAACATGACTCAATTATTGTTGTAGTAGATAAGTTAATCAAGTCTGCTCATTTTATACCTATGAAATCGACTTATAAGGCTGCCAATGTTGCAAAAATATTCCTAAAGGAAATATTTTGACTTCATGGAGTACCAAAGATAGAAATTTATGACCGGGATTTCAAGTTTACATAAAAATTTTGGAAATCATTGTTTGTAGATTTAAAAACCAAGATAAATTTCAGCTCTAGATACCACCCTGAAAGAGATGGACAAATAGAATGAACAAACCAAGTCATTGAGGAAATGCTAAGGATGTATGTCATGGAAAGGCCCACTAAGTGGGAAGACTATTTTCATCTAGTATATTTTGCATACAATAATGGTTATCAGGCCTCATCCAATATGAGCCCATTCAAAATCATGTATGGGAAAAAGTGTAGTACCCCTGTTAGCTGGGATAATCATGTGGATCGTCTGATAGTAGGACCTGAAATGTTCTAATACATGGAACAAACTGTTCGAGATTTAAAAAAGAACTTGAAGGTGGTGCAAGATCGCCAAAAGAGTTATGCTGACTTGAAGAGACATCAGAAGGAATTTTCGATCTAAAATCATGTTTACCTCCGAGTCAAGCCCAAAAAGAGCTCCCTGAAATTGGGAAGCTATGCCAAATTACCACCACAGTTTTGTGGGACCTTTCAAATATTGGAAAGGATTGGACCTGTAGAATACAAACTTTTTCTTCCTGCACACTTAAGAATTCATAATGTTTTTCATATTTCATTGCTAAAGAAATGTATACATGAGTCCAATCATATCATTGACTGAAATGTCGTACAAGTGGAACAAGAAGGTGGATTCCAAGTGGAGTCTCTATGCATTCTGGACAGGAAAGAAACAATAACTCGAAACTAGGTCATCACTTGGGTTAAGGTGAAATTGAAGCACTTTATCTCAGAGGAGGAGACTTGGGAACCAGCGGAAGATATGCAAAAGAAGTACCGAGGTTTATTTCCAGAAGATGTGGATATGGACTAAGAACACTTTGGACAGTGTTGCGATAAGGGGGTCTAGATGTAATATCCCTTGATTTGTAAAAATTATTTGTAATATTAAGTATTGACTATATATTTTTAATGAGTTTGGCTGATTAGGAAATGTGTCTAAATACTCCCTAGAGGACAGTTGTAACCACTACATTCTTCCTTTAATAAAATGCTGACTGAAAGGAACATGTCATGTTAAAAGAGGAGACTATGCGTGCAAGAGGGGGAGACATAGATAAATAAACCTACGGGAAGTACATCAGGTCCTGAAATTCCTTAATGGTGCCGGAAAGACCCTGGAGGAATCGGGATGTAGTGATTGATGGGGATTTAATGGAGAATGGACCATAGCTGCAAAATAAGATCGGACAGACCCTGGAAAATCAAGGAACACAATGGTTGACATGGATTCCATGGGGAATGAACTGTATATTCAAATTAAAACCTAGGAATCCAAAATTATAAGAGGGAATATGTGAGGAGGCAAGCCGTTGCAGAGTATGCTAGGAAAGAATGAACTCTTGCTGTGTGAGCACTCTGTCTTAGGAAATAGATGAGAGAAATACTTGTTGTGTGAGAACTCTCTATTAGGAAAGTGATTTCTTCCTAGAAAAATTGTACTGAGGTTAGTTTTCTCCTCCCTTGGCATGCATAGTCTAGTGTGAGGGTGATTGAGGATAGAGAATATATGTCCTGATCTATGGTTGGGTGGGATGTGGTTGTTCCCCTTTCATTATGGCTCACATTACAAACATGTTCCATTACTAGGATCTATTCCTACAAATATATTGATCCCAGAGTATGTTTGTACATGTGTAAATGTGTGTTTCAATGTTAATGAAATGATAAATACCAGTTTTAGGTTTATTGATGACAATGTTGCTTATGAGCTGGTATATACAACTACTCCGTTTGAATGTCTGTGACTTGGATTTGGTAATATGGGTTGCTCAAATGGTGTAATATTGTTTCTATAAAGAGGTACTAGGATGTTGTATGATTCCTTGTTAAATCCAGTCTATGGGACCCCTAGTAGGGATGCCAATGCATTATTGTGGGTTTATCCCCTTTCCTTTTTAGTGAAGCCCCTGTATAATGCCTTAAATTCCTAAGGGAGGGTAATATTGTGAAGGAGATCTTGATTGTTGAAGTTCTTAGGAAATTGGCTAGTGTACACCACCAAAAATACATAATCATGTGCTTGTCTAAGTAACTAAATCGGATTAAAGCCGTGAGTCAATTAAGGGTTGGAAACTCCCTAGTCTTGCCAAGAAAACAAAGAGAAGATAGGAGAAAAATGTTGGTCCATGAGGCCTGTGGAAGCCTAAAAAGGTATAAAGAATTCAGGTGCTTCCGTAACCCACAATTCACATAGTGGCAATGGGAAGCAGAGTAAAATTTATGAGGAATTGAAGTGTTTTCGCAACCCACAATATGTATTGCGAAATCAGAAACAGAGTAAAAATTCATA
Source organism: Pseudotsuga menziesii (assembly GCA_001517045.1). Taxonomy (NCBI): domain Eukaryota; kingdom Viridiplantae; phylum Streptophyta; class Pinopsida; order Pinales; family Pinaceae; genus Pseudotsuga; species Pseudotsuga menziesii. The sequence goes on from LPNX010033858.1 coordinate 140,957, forward strand.
AGGTAGTGGTTTGGTTCTGCAAACCGCAATCCACATTGCGGAAGCAAAAAGCGGTGTAAAAGTTATAAAGAATGGGATTGTTTTTGTAACTTGCAACAGACATTGGGGAAGCAAAAACCAAGGTTAAAATGTAATGAATATAAGGACTTTCCACAATCCATAGTCCACATTGTAGAATGCGGAAAGTGGAAGTCAAAACTTAAAAAAATATAAGAGATTTTGCAATCTGCAATCCGTATTGCGGAATGCGGAAAGTGGAAAGAAAAAAGGGTTAAAATGTTGAGGTTTCCGCAACCCACAATCTACATTACAGAATGCAAAAAGAGAATAGGATAAGTCATAAAAATGTTAAGGTTTCTACAATATGCAATCTGCATTGCGGAATGCGGAAAGAAGAAAAGAAAAGTGTTGCAATGTAAGGGTTTCTGCAATCTGCAATCTGCATTGTGAAATGTAGAAAGCAGAATGAAGAAATTGTTGAAATAAGGTATTCTGCAATCTGCAATATGTATTACAAAACTCGAAAGGTGTAAGGGAAAAGTTGTTAAGTATCAAACGTTTCCGCAATCCGCAATTCACATTGCGAGATGTGGAAACTGGAATAAAATTGAGTAAAATGAATGAGGTTCTGGAATCCTCAATCGGCATTGCAGAAGCAAAATGTGGAAGGGTAAATTTATAAAAGAATTATGTGAGTTCCGCAATTCATAATTCACATTATGGAAGGGAGTTTTTATTTTCGAAAGGGAACTTTTTTTGTGGAAGGGAATTCTTATATGCGGAAGGACTGTTGCAGAAATGATTTAAGATTAGGAATGAATGCTAGAAGAAGATTCATTTCCCATGTCTTAAGTGAAAGAATTTTTTTATATATTCATCTTACTAGGTTATATGGGTATGTTACACCAAGTTCCCTCCTATCGGTTAGGAGTGGAATTCAAAAAGTACCTTTTGCTTGAGCTGGGAACTCTTACCAAGATATAAGCAATCCTTGTACCATAGAAAGTGATATTTCCACCTAAATGTATTAGAGGCACTTGGATCCTATTGCATCTTTTGAATAAATGTCCATCTTTCTTTGTCATTTTTCCATTTGTCCCTTGGTTTGACTATCCAATCTGGTTGGATGATCGAGATAAAATAGAGTAATGCTTCAACATCCTCAACTTTCCTGGAGAGTGCATCCACAACAACATTTTTCTTTCCCTTTTGTACATGATTTCAAAGTCATTTTCCAACATCTTTGTCACCCATTTTTGCTGCTCTTTGAAAGATATCCTTTCTTCAAAGAAGTATTTAAGGCTAGCATGATAATTGCTTTACATTGAAATGTCTCGCTATACGGTAGGGGATCCATTTCTTCAAGGAATGTAGTATCAGCAACATTTCCTTCTCATAAATGGCATTTTTAAATTTCTTTCCCTTGATTGGATGACTTGTGAAGGAAAGAGGGTGTCTTTCTTGCATTAGTACAACTTCAATTCCATTTCTTGAAGCATCACATAACACAATAATTTTTTTTGTGAAGTATGGTATCACCAAAACATGAAATTTACACATGGCCTCTTTGTGTTGTTGAAAATATTGAGTTTCCACTGGAGTCCAAGAAAATACATATTTCTTCAGTAATTCTATTAGAGGAGCCTATATTCTTCCATAGTTCCGAAAAAACTTGCACTAGTACATTGTCAGACCTAAGAATCCTTGAATATTCTTCAGGATTTTGGGAATTGACCATTCCATAATGGATTTAGTTTTGTTAGTGTCTACCTTGACACCTTCATGAGATACAATATGACCCAAACGCTCTACCTACTTTATCCAAAAGAAACATTTTGATAGTTTTGCATACAATTATTTCTCCTTTAGTAGTTGTAGTACCCTATCAACATGTTTAAAGTGTTCTTCCCAATACTTTCTATATATTAGTATATCATCAAATAATACCAACACAAATTTTCTAAGGAAAGTCTTAGAAATATAATTCATCAAACCTTGAAATCTGGAAGGCCCATTTGTGAGACCAAATGGCATGATAAAAAATTCATGCTGAACTTCATGAGTTATGAATGTTGTTTTGGTGATGTATTCATTCTTCATTTGAATCTAATGATACCTAGAATTACCATCCAACTTTGTGAATACAATTACTCCATGTAATTCTTCTAACAATTCATCAATGACAAGAATCAAAAAGTTATCTTCAATGGTGATCTTGTTGAGTTCTCTATGATCATGACACATATGGCATGATCCATCTGGATTGGGTACCATTATCACTACTGCAGAGTAAGAAATTTCGCTAGGCCTAATTATGCCAATGTCTAAAATTTCAACAACCATACACTCAATGCCACTCTTTTGGCTATAGGGATATTTATAAGGTCTGATGTTAGGAGGAATAATGCCTGGAATTAAGTGGATAAAATGATCCAATTTTAAAATAGGTGGAATACCTTTGGGAATATCTTCAAATACCTTGGAATTCTTATCAATGACCCTTTGGAGATCTAGGGAGATAGGGAACTTTGAGTTTTGAACATCTAATGAGCATAATTATGCAACTACTCCTTGATGTTCCTGTTTTAACAACTTTCTCATGCCATTTGAGCTTATCACCTTTCTTGGTTCCCTTGTGATACCATTTAACTCATATTATTTTCCTTCCCATGAAAATTTCCTAATTTGAAAAAAAAATTGAAATCCATTGTTTCCAATGATTATAACCATTGGACACCTAAGACAACATCAATGCTACCCATGGGATAGAAATCATTGGACTATTCAATGCATATTCCCCCATAAACAATTTGATATTATGGCAATCCCCTCAACAATTTATAGTTCATCCATTCTCAATCATTACTTGAAACTCTCGAGCTAGATATACAAAGCAATTATGAAGTTTCACTAATTTATAGTGATTGAAATTATGAGTACTACCAAAATCAATCAACAAAATTACCTTCTTCTTTTTTATGTATCCTTCGATCTTGAGAGTTTGAGGAGTGCTAATTCTAGCCAATGCTATTAAATTTTCATATGCTTAGCTAAGACATCAGTATTTAATTTCATTTTCATGACAAAAGCATATAAACAGGATCACTAAAAGATAGACAATCACAACCATAAAAAAGGAACACAAAGATTTATCCTCGGAAAACCCTAAAGGAAAAAACCCATCTAAAGATTCCTCAATATAGATGCCCCAAAAATATAAAAGATAAAACCAACAATGAGATCAAAGCATGATCCTCCTCCTTCTCCAGCTACTTCTCTTCTCCACTAATGTGCTACACAAGTGAGAGTGTGTGTGTCTCAAATGAAGAGCACTACACCTCTATTTATATTCATCCGTTCACTTAAGTTAACTCATTTGACATGTAGGCTTAAGTTAAATCTTGTAGACTCGAGTTACACATGTAGGCTCAAGTAACCACATTGGGGTGCTAATGACCCACCTTTACAATTAGAGGGGACTACCTCATGACTCTTCTTAGTTCTTCCGATTAGGATCATCGGGGTACAATGTAATACAAGTGGTTCTCCCGGTAGAACCATCAGGGACCACAAAAAGATACAAATAGAATATTCTTCGAAGCTACAATATTTCAAGAAATGCATGACAAGATATGGTGGGAGTAATTTAATGTGAAGTATATTCTTCTTTTGGTTCATCCTCTTCACAATCTATGTTGAATAATTTATTCTCACCACACTTATGTCCCTTACTATACTTGTTGTCACAATTAAAGCATAATATTTTTATTTTCTTTCATCTAGTTGTTTGGGTGTCAACCGTTGTGGTGGTTTAGAAGAGGGAACATTATTTTCTCTATATGTGTTGGAAAATGCTTTTCTAGTAGTCATTGCCATATTTTTACGTTCAACCTTCCTTTCCATCATGAAAACCTTCTCTAGGGATGGTGGTTCAAAGAGGGACACCTCATGTTGAATTGTATCTTTAAAGGCACGAGGTCTTCACTTAGTGAAACCATGCCATAGCACGTTCGTTCGTGGCATATGAAACAATACCCCTATTTTCAAAAAATATTGCAAAATACGTCCCAAAATCAATTTTTTGAACCCCCTCCCAATATGCCTTGCCAATTTTAAAAACCCCCTATTTTCCTTATATATTGCATGTATCCATTTTTTCATTTACATTTTTTATACCCCTTTATATTTCTACCTAAGGAAAAAAAAACTAAACACAAGAAAGGGTGACACTTGATAGGTGCCCTTAGGCAAATCACTTTATTAGGAATTAAAATGTATCACATGATGTCAAAACAAATAAGAGAGGGTTTATTTGTACCAATCTCAAACAGTAGTGTGTTTTCCCCAAGAAGGGTTCAAAAATGAAACTTACACCATTTATAACTGCTTCTTTCCATCACGGACTTTTTATCCAAGCACCATTTTGGTATCTAGGAGATTGTACAACTTCAGAAACAAAATTGATTTGGAATCTTCAACGCATACTGTTAATCTTTTTAGATTAAAAACAATATGAATTTAACAAGAGGAATGGACGAGTCGAGCTGGCATCCATTTATCCAATGAACTTGTGAGCATTTAAAGCATAAATTCATGATGTCAAAATAGGCCACCTTTCAGTTGAATATTGTATTTCCATTTTAGATGTCTACCTCGTCACCAAGTTCCTAGCTATGTTTTACTCAAACAAATTCTTTATCGTCTACGGGGAAAAGAAAAAAATATCGAGGGTTGTGAAAAACAAGCAAGTTGGTTAGAAGACATAAACAAAAATATGGAGAAGCAAAGTCAGCTAAAAAATATGAGCCAAATAACTGAACACCAGTAACATTATGAGCAATTTCAAATTTAGTCTTCAAACTGACAAATTTTCTTCAACATAGATTCAATGCAAATTCTGGAGGTGTGACTCTAACAAAGCAACCAACCAAACTACATAAACATATCTCCAACAACGTATTTTCAAAAGAAATATGATACATAACCCAATCTAGTGTACATAAATTATCTTGTAGACTTGGCATTAAAACTTTTGTGGTTGGATTAGAGTCATAATCGTCTTCACCAGCTTCATTTTCAGTTTGTAAATGAACCTAACAACCAGTATGGTTTGACCATATGGAAAGGGTTCACCTTGTGAATCCCAATGGGTTATCTCAATCAGTTCAAATAGGTTGTTTAAAGGTGGAGTTCACTGTAAGGTATCTAGTTCTAGTCTGGCTGAGGTTCAAGTCTTGCTGAGTCTGACTAGGTTACCAACCACCATTGCAGCTAGTTGTTGAGCTTCCCTCCATCAAGATATTCCAGGGAAGAGGGGGAGAATTCTGTGAGGCTTTTCTTGGAAAGAAAAGGATTATATATTGTGATATGGTTAATCATATCCAAAACCAAAGTTTGATTAAGCCCAATGTGTATGAGTGGATCAAACAAAATTAAATCTTACAACCTTGTTTCATTCATGATAGTCGCGTGGATCTAAATACCCAAGACAATGCTAAGTTTTATCTTTTCTACACCAATAGAATTAATAATTGAAAAGGAAACCCAAACCCATGAATGTACATAAGTTTTCAAGTGTATCAAGTTCAGTGAAAAGAGTTTTTTGCAACAAATAAATTGATTTTCTATTCAAGAGTTAGGATTGCTGAATAAACAAGCAACGAACATTGTTTCCAAACTAAAAGATTCATGGCAAAAAGGGAAAATGGATTGCAATAGGCTATAATTATATTAGAGTGCAGATATCTGCAGGTGTACATATTGCTTATGTGATTATTGGATTTTACTGCATAAGATATTTTAAACCCAATGTTTTAGATGAACTCTTCACTCATAATCAGGGAAACCAATCAGTTGGAAAGCAATGCTGCAAATGAGGAGTGCACCTATTTATTAATATAAGGTAGGAGGGAAAGTCATATGCTATGTGTAAGGTAGGATAGAAATTCACGGGCTATATAATATATATAAGGTAGAAGGGAAAGGAGAGGAGGACAATATCCTCATCTCCTTTCCCTTCTACCTTGTATATAGCCTGACTTTCCCTCCTACCTTATACAAGCCCACTCAACACTGCTTTCTATCTTACAGTTGGTTTCCCTGATGATGGGTGAAGAGTTCACATAAAATATAGGGCTTAAAATCTTTTATGCAGTAAAATCCAAAACACACAAACAAGATGTGTAATTAAGCAAAATTTGACAATATAAACAACAGATCACAGATGTAGAGAAGATCAATGAAATACATGATTTACATTTTCTAGAGTGCTTGCTTTCATTAGGAATTTAATCCTATTGCCTTGAATGTTTGTTTACAACCTGTCCAGAAGCTCATTGCAATTTTGACAATATAAAAAGCACTGTATGCATGCTAGAAAATAACATAGATTGATAAGGGTCGTATTAAGATACATCTTTCAGTTTATACAAATTCTTCCAACAATGATAGTTGTAGCAATCTCTGAACAACTCATGCTAACTAGAAAAGGTAACTCATCAATGATCTATACATAGGGCCTGCCTGCTGGAGCAGCCAGTGGACCAACCTTGCCAGATTTCATCCATGCAACTTTTGATTGAGCAAGCATCTCATCATAGTTCTACAAGTCATTAAACAGAATGAAAAGATTTATCAATGTAGAATCAAAGAAAAGAACATAATGAGAAGGAAATGTAGAATATGTTCAGTAACAATCCTGCAAACCTGGGTTAAATTTTAAGGAAAGACATTTAGTATAAATGAATTAAAAATCATTAATGCTTACCCTTTTCTCCATGACCAAACTTTGTTTTGGGAGGATCTTATCAGCAATACCATAATCGATTGCTTCCTGTGGGAAAACGTATCTTGATATTTGAATATCCTTTGCAATCTCTTCTTGTGTTTTGCCAATTCCTTTTGCCAGTAATTCAATGTAATACTGTGTATTTACTTCCAACTCTTTTGCCTGAAGAAGACATAATTTCATCAGCTGGCCTATAATAAGTATTAAGCACTCCTTCAAAAGGAGCTAAGTGAGCATTTACCTGTTACTTAAGAACGACTTTCAAGATTTCTTAAGTAACATCTTAAAAAAAGGGAAAAATATTTCCTTGATATACATATCGATGGGAGAACCACTGGATTTATTCACTACTGGCAGGTGCAGTTTTGCTATGATAGAAAAAAGACATATCATCAGCATATTTTTTAACAAAGAATGACTAGATATATGAACCTACTAAGATTGCATAAATTACCAAAAAAAAAAACACAAATCTTATTAACATTTTCAACTGTGTTTGTGACACTTGTGTATGATTGACCCTTGGATTTTGATAGGATATCTTACTTTCAAGTTCCAGTAGACCATATTGCAACAAGCTATGAGTGTTCCCTTGAACTTATTGAGAAACTGCATAAGCCTAAATGAAGTAGAGACTCACATAGTACACTTATTTGTTGAGCTAGGCATAAGAGCATGATTTCCCTTGGCTTCAAGTGACAGAAGCTTTGCTGCCTATCCAAATGCCATTCCATAGTTCAGTGTGTAAACCTTGGGCTTCACATGCTGCATACATGATATTTATAGGAATATACATTTTTTATGATTTTCAAGATATTTAAGAAAAGGATATGGCACCTCAAAAGACCCAAAGAGGACCTTGTGAGTGTCCTTGACAAAATTTTCATTTTTAATTTTTTGTTTCATGTGAATAAAGATCCATGTATTCAGCAATAACTAAAAGTTCAAAGTTTAATATTATTACGATAATTCAAAGAGGGGGAGATTTAAAAGTCTTGTAAATGTCAATTGCAAATTTCCTAAAATTCAAATTGCATTTTTCAATAAAAATAGAATTCAAAGCCATTAGTAAGCCTGTATTGAAAAATAAAATAGGAAAAGATCAAAGCCATTCGTTCAACGCAATGATGAAGAGGAAATTCCCACAGCAGCCATCATAGAAGCATCTTACAATATATGCACAATAGAGAAATCTTGCATACAATTGGAATTAACTCAAAGTCCAACAATCATTGGTGAAGGCAGAGACCCTGAGCTAAATGTAGCATGAAGACTTGTCTACAGTAACTCTAAATGCCATGATTTTATAGACAAAGATATGTCTGCAGAAACCCTGTGCAGACAGCATGGAGAGAGTTGGGTAACATGAAGACCAAAGCATGCCAGACATAGTAAGGGGTAACTACATGAAACTCATTGTCATATGCAATGTCATTGGTAGGAGAATGGAAGCCCTATGCAAACAAGAACACATTTTGAGTAGCAAGTGTTCATGCACATGAAGAACAAG